>PVLD010013225.1:0-56920 GCA_004027595.1 Dinomys branickii | reverse complement strand
TTTCATCTCGTTTTTTATCTGAGAAATCATTGTGGGTATGTGGGTTATTTCTGCTTTAAGCTCTTTCATGGCCTGTTGGAGTTGTTTAATTTCGGATGCAATCGTTTCATATCTTGAAGTTATGAGGCTTCCTGGTTCCCCTGTATCTTCATCTTCAAAACTTGTTCTGGGTGGTGTTGAGTTTTGAGACTGCGTTTTGTTCCTCTGTTTTCCCATTTTTGGGTATCAGATTCAAAATGTGGAGCTATAAATTCCACAGGCAGTTCAGCAGGCGGAGGTCTGCTGCAAAGGCTGCTCCAATGATTCCTTCTCTTTGGGAGAATGTCCCTTAAGCTTTCTGCTGAGATTTGTTCTTCTGTTTTCCCATTTTTGGGTATCTGATTCAAAATATTGAGCAGTAGATTCCCCAGGCAGTTCAGCAGGCAAAGGTCTGCTGCAGAGGCTGCTCCAATGACTTTTCTTTGGGGGAATGTCCCTTAAGCTTTCTGCTGAGAGTTCCGCTTAAAAGGCTGTACAGATGTTGGTTAGCTATTCCCTAGCTAGAGACCTGGGTGAGGTGTGTGAGACCGCTCCCCCGCCCTCCCAGGGTTCCCTGCAAGTATAGGGATGGATCTCGTCCCCCACTCGGTGATCTCGTCAGGAGCGCAGATAGCTCACCCGTTTTCGGAGTCCCTGCAGGCAGGAAGGTTCCAAGGTGCCAGTTTTTTGTGCTATGCTCGCGATCCGCCGCTCGCAGCCACTTGTTTCCTCGTGCTCTCCGGGTCTGGGGGAGGGAGCGGGATGCTCCTCTCCTATGCTGCTCGCGCTGCCCTGGCCACGGACCGCCGGCTGCCGAGGGTCTAGGCTGCGCAACCTGCCCGATGCGCGCGAAATGTGGGACTGCCGGGCGTTGCCGCTGCTAATAAGGCGATCTCTGTCGGGAGTCGCTGGAATGCTGCGCCGGCTCGGGAGGCAGAAGGGACCGAGCTGGCTTTGCCCCAGGGCGGTCGGACCCAGCCACGCCCCCTATCCGCGCGAGCATCTCCAGCTCCCAGCGTCTGGGGCTTTCCCGCGTCTCGCCACGGCAGTTTGGGCCGCCCTACCACATCTCCCCCGGCAGCTCAGAGAAACACGTTCAGTTTGATCTTCCCAGCCGAGGTCCCGGCATTCACGCTCGCCAAGTCTGTCACGAGCTGGTGGTGTTTTTCGAGGAGGATCGCTTCCTTGCTGCTCACCTGGTCGCCATCTTTTGCCGCTCCCTCTCAGTTGTCTTTAATTGAAAATCTGTAACCCATTTTATTCTAATATTATTTTGAGGATCAATTTTTGTTGATACCCTTAGAACCACTTAATTACATTATGTCATTGCACTGTAGAAACATATGTTAATAATATATCAGTAGGTTTCTCCTTTGAGTTTGTAAAACATAATCTGCTTCATCAAGTATTTCTTTTCATGCATGTTTGTGCATGTGCACAAAATTTATACAAAGTTAAGAATGAATAGGAGAGAGAGAAATGTACATTTCAGCCCCATAGACAGTTACTTGATTGCCTCAGTGGTGACACCAATCTACACTCCTGCTGGCATTTCTCTACACCCTCGTCCAGCTTGATATCACCAGGTCCTTACAAGTTGCCAAAGTAGTGATGAGAAATTGTTTCTCAGTTGATTTACAAATACAGGGTGAATATCTTTTCATATATTAATTATATTTAATTTCCTACTTTATGGAGTGTTTTCTATGTAATTTGTCCATAAATTCCCTGCTAGATCAAACCCATAGATATGAGAAAATGCATATCTCAAAACATAGAAATGAAACAGAATCTAAACTACACAAGAATTGTAATTCCTTTCTAATAGGGTTCCAAAATTAAAACTAAAATATCTGGACTTGTGGGACACATTTAAATAAAATTATTTATAATTTTTATCTCACTCTATTATTTCAAAAAAGCAGTCCTTTCCTTTTTCAAATTAAAATGATGGATGAGCCATAAACACTGATTTACTTTTACATATTAATCTTGTTGGCTGTGTCTTAATCACTATGGAACTTTGCTGAAGTGTCTCATTAGGAGGCTGATTCATTTTCAAAATTATAAACAAGAATATATATTATATATCTTCTGTGTTCAAGACAAAGAGAAGGAAAATTTAAGGAACTCCTCAAAGTATAAATAATAAGCATTGATATTTTACAAACATTTTCACTCTCCTCTTATGGGTTTGTAAAAGTCTTGTTTTTAAATATGAATACTATGTACGGTTTGTGCTTTTCCCACTATCATATGATGAACATTTCTCTGTATGGTGTAGAATACTTTTACAGTATTTTAAATTACACAATAGTCCTTTATTATAGAAGTATAGGACAGTTTATTGAAATAGCTTCTCATTTGTCTATAAACATTTCTTATACTTGGGTGATCACTTTCAGGGGTATAAAAAAATCCTATCTTCATTCTTTATGGAAAAGTTTAACATGGAAATAGTAAAATATAGTAAAATTCCCTCACATATTCCTAGTATATGCTGTGTTCTCAGGCCAGCTTTTCCTAAACATCATTTTTATTTCCCATTCTCAAATTATTATAATTACCATATATTTCTTTTGCTACAGATGGTATGCCTGTGTTCATTTGAGTATATTTACACAGACACACACACACAAGTTTTTGCCATTTACTCTGGTAGAATCATTGCTATCCTAATGGGATACTTTGGCTAATTCTGAGCTCAATCTATGCATTTACTTCCTTTCAGCTCTTTTGTAAATATGTAATATTTATACTGATGTCCAGTTTCACAGACTGGTATGCTAATCAGTAACATAGAACTCATCACACATCACAAGACGTCCAGATAAACACCCCTGACGTACATGAATAATGTGCCGTTAATGAGTAAGGGCTTTAAACACCTTTTTCCCAAAATGCTACCAGAACGATTACTGAAAACCTCTAGTACTAGAGTTTGCTCTCTACAGAAGATAAGTATATTCTCAACATTTTAACATTTCAAGTGAGGATGATGTTACAATCAATTGTGTCTTAAAAGATACTTGGTAGCAATTTGTCATTTTTTTAAAAAAAATTAAAAAACTGACAAAACAACAATGAAGACAAAATCAAAGCAACACAAAACAACAAGACTGATACACACCCTCAAGACAAAATGATAGAAAGGTACAATAGCTGCTATACAACTTGCCTTTTTAGTAGTATGTACAATGACACCGCAGCTCTCACATGATGGCTTTTTATGTTCTTGGACCTCCTGTCTAGAGATGCTGTAGTATACCACGAAAGAAAGGTATAAAAACTAGTTAGCTTAGGACCAGGCAGTTGGTAAGGGGCTGGTTGGCCAGAAGATAGATTCAAAGCTAATGGCATATATACCCACTTAAGAGCTAATTCCAGCCATGCAGCTAGTTAAGCTCAGAAATACAGAAGCAAACATAGGAAAAAAGGATAAAGAGTTAAGGTAAAAATCGGCAGGTAAGAATCCTTCCTCCCAGAAAAAGACTTGTGCAGGAAATGCTAAATTAGTTGACAACTCCTTCCTTGGATGAAATAAAAACTGCAGAGTAACTGGTTTCCTTTGACCTCAGTTTCCTTTGAACTTGGCAAGATGAGTAACTAGTTTTCTTTAGACCCATAGAGTCACCGTTTAAAGCAAATTCCAAAAAAAAAAAGCAAATTCCTGTGCTTTGCTTATTTATATAAAACTAAAATGAACAAGAGAAAGACTGCACATTGGAAACTTCACAGCTGGAGTCCATTCCTCCAGTCCAGGAGCTTTATTTTCTCATTATAATTTCCACTAAACACTGTGTTACCATCCTCCTTTTGTCCAAGATTTCATTCTTTGATGCTGTGAGGCAATGAGCTCAGGTTTATGTGGTTTATACAGGGTTAGCAGTTTCAGTGGGATATTCAGTTGGGTCCAGCTAGCCAGGTAGGTCTTTGTTACAAAGGTAAGACTTTAGGGTGGTAAGCACAAGAACAAATTTTGCGAGAAGGGTAGGAATAGAGACAAGGAAGGCAATGATTTTTGTGAGAAATCCATGGTGTGAATAGTGTAGCTTGGTCCTGTGGGATCTGCCAGTGTGAGGGACACTGAAGGACCTAAAGTTTGCAGACAGGACTGTCCATCCATGAAAGACACTCAGTCATCAGAAGACAAATGAGATTACCAAGGAGTTGGGCTGTGGCTGGGCTACTAGCTGGCCCTGCTGTGGCTTGGACACAACACTGACACACTAACTTAAAAGAGAAGAGCTACAGTTTAGATCATGGTTCTAGGGGCTTCGGTCCATCCTCAGTTGGTCCCAAGGCAGAAATGTGATGGCAGAAGGAAATTATTTCGTTCACGGTGACCAAGAAATGGAGCAGGTGAACTGCGTAGAACAGAAAGACTGAGGGACCAACTACAGACCACAGAATGACACCTCATAAGCCTCCTATACACAAGGAGAAATGTTCTCTGCCAGTCCTCTGGACAGATCACAAAGGAACCAAGGTGACACTACAGTGAACAGAATATGGGAGATAGCTCAAAAACACATTCCACCATGAGATGAGACAGAGAATCAGGGATGAGACAGAGCTCTGCCTTCAGGAAGTGGGCACCCTCAGCAGAGAGAAGGAGCAATGATGGTGCCTTAGGTTACAGCATTTCGGATGCATTCTTTCTGAAGTGCCCAGGAAGCATTTTATGAGCAAGTCCAATATGTTTCTGCTTAGTAAGAATTTGTGCATTTATTACATTCTTGTTCTCTTGATTGTCAAGGTCTCCTTGCTTTTTTGTTCTTTCCTTCATAGAGGAAGAACTCAGGTGGGAATTTATTAAAAAGTCTCAAAATGACAGATTCATGGCTATGACCATATTGACTTGGAATGCTTCCTGGAGCTATTACAGTGGAATTAACTTGTGAAAAGGGTAAGGGAAACTGTCATCTTATTAAAGTTTGTATCTTACTTATTTTCAGGGTTAAGCTTCTTCTCCTCTTAAATTCTTAATAATAAATCTAGTAAAAAATGACAAATTGATTTGTCAGGTTTTTGTTTGTTTTTATCTTTGCATTTTAATAGGATTATTGAGATACATGTGATTACGCACAATTCAGTCATTTAAAATACACATTTATTTGGTTGTTAAATGCATCAAGTTATGTCATTACCATAAAAATCTAATTTCAGGATATTTTATCACTCCAAATGACATCTTATATTCAGCAGCAGCATATCAGCTTATTGTTAATATTGGATTTAAATTGTACTCATTACAAAACATTTACTCCATTTCTAACATATGTATCTTAAAATCACATCATACTGGATTAGGGCTGATCCTCAGCTACAACAACAAATAGCTCTTTTCCTTTGATCTCCTCTTTTCAGGTTAAATCACTTAATGGTTTTCTGCTTATTTTATTTTCCAGATAACACTTCGAAGCCCAGGTCCACAGTCTGGCAGTGGTGATGTCCCTAGTCCAGCACCTCCTGCATGGCAAAGGTGGCTGTGGAGCCTGTGGGCTCAGACCATTTTCTAACTGGGGTCCTCTTTTTCTCTCCGGCCCCACCTGCCCAGGGTCTGCACTCACCGCCTGTTCATCAGCCCTTCCCTGATTTTGTAGTATTAGCAGGCAGTTCTTTCCCCCTTTAATTCATAATATATTTTAATTGACGCCAAACTGTACATGTTAATGGGTTACTCTGCGATGTTTGAACTCATGTATGCATTTTGTAATGTTCAAATCAGCTTAAGCATAGCTACCTTGTCATTTATCACTGCTTCCTGGTGAAAACATTAAAATTCCTTGCTTCCAGGTTTTTAGACATATAGTACATTATTGTTATTGACAAGTTTAGAGTTTTACGAGTTTGTAGAGAAAAGAGAAACCTTGCACACTGTTGGTGGGAATGCAAGTTATTGGAGCTGCTGTGGGAATAGCGCCCAGGTCCTTCTATAAGGACAATGGAACTCTCTTGTGAAAGAGCATCCCGCTTCTAACTGTCCAGTTCCAAAGGAAAGGAAATCGGCCCCTGACACTAACGCTCCTGTGTTTATTGTAGTGTTATTCACAAAAGGCAGGACGAAGACTCAACCTAAGAGTCTGTGAATGGATGAAGGGATAAATTATGGTGTGTGTGTGAGAGAGAGAGAGAGAGAGAGAGAGAGAGAGAGAGAGAGAGAGAGAGAGTGATGAAGGATCATTCAGGCTTCACTCCCAGGGAGATGCTGCCATATTGGACAGTGCCAGTGAACTTGGAGGCTGTAATGCTAAGTGAAATAAACCAAACACAGTAAGATAAATGTCACGTAATGCACCATCTATGGGAAGTCTTTTAAAAGTTGAATCTGTAGAAGCATAAAATAGAATGGGGGTTATCAGAGGTGGAGGAAAAGGGCGGGAAACTTGGTTAATGAATTATATGAATCCTGTGAATGATACTGACAGTCCTGGTTTCACATGTGCTAATCCTTGGATACAATACCTTGCTTCACAAATGCTTCCGTTTGTGAACAATTGCATCCAGAAACAGAAACTTTAGGCCAAATTTTGCTTCCCTTCTGGAACTCCACATCTTGTGATGAACATGACCATGGCCAGCTTCTCCAGAGTTTAGGAATGAATTAAATTCATGAATTAAGGCACCACTGTATTTGTTTGTTCATCTCTAGTGTATTTTCTTTTCATTTTGGAGATACCTTTTGTGGAACTAGAGATTCAACTCAGGGTCTTCACATTGAGCTACTGTTTATTTTAAGACAGCGTCTCCCTTAGTCCCTAAGTTGCCTCAACCTTCCAGAGTGTGGTAATTACAGGTGCACACCTCTTCCTCTGCCTTTACTTTTGGGGATATATTTGAGGCATGGTTTCACTACCCAGTTTAAGCTGGTCATGGACTCACTTATGGAGCCCATGCTGGCCTCAAAATCAAGGTGCTCATCCTGCATCACCCTCTCAAGTGCTGGGGTTGCAGGTGTGTGCCATCACACTGGCTTCTCTTGGTGACGTTTGAAAGAATGCTTCACTACCTTAATGTTGCTAATATAGTCTACTTAGTAGTCTTTCAGATTAGTTACTGAATAAATTACACAGGCAGCAAGGGCAAACAAGGTTAGTGGTGTATAAACTTCCCCACACTTCCACAGGCTTTATTGCTCCTACTTAAATCCATCATGTCTTAAATCCATCATTTCTCCCTCCCAGGGAATAGGCATGAGCCCCCTGAAGTGGGTCCCGGGCTCTCCCTGTCTCACTCCCAGAACTGGCTCTTGGGTACCCAAAATGAGTCAGCTTCTCCAGTGTAGGGGCTGGGAAACTGAGCAGAACTTCCTCCCCTTCTCCTTTGATACCAGTTGTCACCTGCCACTTCATCATGTGCCTACTAATGCCACAGCAGGCCTCCAGGAGCCTTCAGCTGCAGCCCATGGTCTTTCCAACTGCAGGCTGGATCCCAGTTTGGCTGCTTCAGGGAGAGAATTCCACAGAATATGAAGCAAGTTCCACAGCCCACATCCCAGTTTGTGTGTCCCTACAAACCTTCAGTGTTACTATTGCTTCCTAAAAGGAGTGATTCTCTGACACATGGTGTTCTACTTTCCTGAGTAGACAGGTCATCTGCATCTAACCTAGATTGCTGGAGGGGAAAGGAGCTGTGAATGGCTGGGGAGAATGAACCCTTCCACAACCTGATACACCTACCCAGGATGTATAAATTCATGTAAATCCACACGTGACACAAATAAGACAGCAGAGTTGTCCTTAGATAACCACATAGACCTTTCCTCCCACCCAGACTGCTGCCCTAACTCCAACCATGAGAGAAATTCTAGAACACTCCTTGGAGAAGAAGATGGAAGGGATAGGCATAGAGGCACTGTTCCCGTGAGAGGCAGGCATTCCTGTTGTTCTGGCCTGTGGACGTAGGTCCAGGTGTTCTGGCCTCTGGAAGAGCCTTCTGGGGCAGCAGAAGCTATTTTTCCCTGCAATGTGACCTGGTAGCTCCCCAGTGTTCCAGGGCAGAGGAGGCTGTGGCAGGAGGAGATCATGTTTGCCCAGCAAGGGCCTAGCCTTTTCCCCAGACACTACCTAGCAGTCTGTGCACAGTTTTCTATGTTCCTAAGAAACAGAACTTCTGCTCCATGCTGAATGATGAACCCCAGATTTTTAGCTAAGAAATGCCAATATCATCACTGGATGACTCACTATGCATAATTTTGAACAAATCTATTATAACATCCCATATTACCTGGCTTAGCTTTGATCTATGAAATAAGACAAATGCCATGGTCTTTTCCACAGCTTTCTAAAACTGATGTAGTGTATCTCTATTCAGTAATGTGTTAAGCTGAGTTTTCAAAGAAAGAAAATAAATTAAACATCATTTTACAGATGAGAAACCCTGGGGAAACTCTTTTCTTTCTGTGGTGGACAGGCCTCAGCTATTCAGCCTTCTGCCTCCAGGGAGCAAGGGCTCTAACCGGGGTGGGGTGGGGGAAGTAACTGCACATGTGCGGGAGTCTGCCCTTATTGGCTTTGCCTCCACCTGCACTAGGGTGTCCTCTGCTCCAGCACCGGAGAGTCTTACTGTGCGTGTCCTCACTGCAGCAACACCAATCCAGTGTTAAGTGTGGACTGGAAGTGTGAACAGCTTGAGAGAATGAACCCTTCCACAACCTCATACTCCTACCCAGGGTGTGTAAATCCATGTAAATCCACCCATGAGACTGGTGTTGCTGCAGTGAGGGGCTGCACAGTAAAACTCCCAGATGCTGGAGTAGAGGACATTCTGTCTGATTTGGGAATTCAGCACACACTCACATAAGCATCTTTTAGAATAGAAGTTGTATATGCTCAATACCACCTTTTTTCCACTGAACTTTCTTTACTGTGCTGCAGTGTAGAGGGTAGAGGAGCACACAAATCATGAACACACACATTTTACACTTTATCAAGAGAATTCTGCCATAGCCCTAAAACTAGCTCCCACGGCAGACACTGCCAGCTCTCTGAAAGAGAGCTCTCTTGCGTGTTTTCAATTGTTACTCAGTTCTCTAAACCTGACCCCAGTCCTGATGGAACCACCTGATGTGATATGGATGCTGAGAGGCTGAGTTTTTGCCCAACATTATAGGATCCCTCCACTGCCTTTGGAGACCACAGTCCATCATTCATTTCCACTGATCTGTCATTGTGCCTTGTAGGATGTGAGAAGTATTATTTAGGTGCATCCCAAGAAACTCTGGGGCACTTGTTCGGCTGGTGAGCACTGGAAGGATAAGCTGTTATACTCTGTATTTATGGTTCCATTAGGAGAAATCTGTTCATCTCAGAAGTCATGGGGTCCTTTCTGCTTTCCCACATTCTGGCAGAACTGTGTGGTGAAAGATCTTCTGTTGGTGGACTGGTAATTGCTGGGTTCAAGTGCCAGTGGTGGCCCATGTATCCTCCTTACAGGGAGGTACTCTGTTCCCTTGAGATTGTCATTATTATTTTCTGTTTATCTCAGTGTTTCAGAAGAAATCCAAACCAATCCAAGCCCTCATTTGGATGCAAAATAGGAGGCAGTACTGCAGAACAGCAGAAAGCTGAAAGGGAAATAAACCATGAGTTTAAGAAAGGGTAGGGAGTAAGACGAAATTTTCATGAGCTGTGGTGCCCTCCTGGCAGTAAAGCCACGGTCAATGAATCACACTGCTTTTACTCTAAGAATGTAGCTGACATGTTTTCAGTAGAATTTATCTGATATTCTGCACAGAAGCTCTACCAATGAGCTGGTTGATTTGGGGGAATTTTAGATGAGAGGAAACCTTCTCAAGGAAACAGAAACAAGTAAAATCTTACACTTGTTGAACAAGATCTGTTAATGGTTAGAAGAAATTTCCCTGAAGGGTCATTTTTTTTCTATAAGCTAATGAAACGAGGATGTTTCATATTTCAATCTAGAATAAAATGCACGATTTTTATACAGACTCTTGTCCCCTGTTCAGTGTCTCTCTCTCTCCTGTAATTATAATATTAGAGGGGCTGCAGTCAGAGCTGGGGGTTTTCCTAGGGAGGAGTTGCTATGGACCCCATTCAGACTGGCAGAAATCACCTCCTAGGACTGGAAGATGCAGGATCCTTGTTTTCTGCTGGTTGTTGGCTGGAATCTGTCCTTCGGTGCTGGAGGCCACTCTGTTCTTAGACACATGAACCACTCCTCCACAACGTGGCAGGTTGCTTCTCTCTGGCCAGGAAAGAATTCTCTCTTCTTCACACAAGTTTCCAGTTCACTTTCCATGATGTTCACCTGACAGAGGAAAGCCGATGCAAGATAATCCTTTTGCTTGATTTAAGAATTCAGCAAACTTGCAGCCTTAGCTCCCGGTAAAAGCTATTACTTTTGCCTCCAATAGTTGTGCAAAAGGAGAGAAATCTTTCCCTTTGGTTGAATACTGTACCCTACTCAAAGAAAGGAGTGTCACCCTTCACATTTGTCTGTTGTGTTGGTCAGAACCAAGTTACAGGAGGTCCTGCCACACTCAGGGAGGGAATCATCCAGAGCCGTGAATCCTGGAGGGACATGATACAGTATATCTGCCAGTTTTTAGCAGTTTGCTACTTGCTGTACTTTTAATGTGTCAAATTGCACAGGTTTTGTTTCTCTCTGTGAATTCCAGGGTAGCCTTGAAATTGCTATGTAGCCCAGGCTGTGGCACTCCTTGTGCCTCAGGCTACTGAGTGCTGGGATTACCAGCACACTAGGCAATTCTCATAGATTTTATGAAGAGGGATCAAGGGTTTGGACATAGTTAGTCCATTATGGAGAAATGGGAATCTGATTATTCAGAAATTTTAAATCATTACCTGGATAGCTAAGCTTCTTGGATTAATGAAAAATTCCGTAAGAAAGTGTCCTGTGAGAAAATCACTTCTCGCCACCCTATATTTTTCTGCTCACCAATGACTTTGTGATTTACATCTTGTTTTACTGAGCAAATGTTTCCATCACAAGAGAGTGTTCTGAGAAAATGACTAACACTACCAGCCTGTTTCAAATGGCAAAACTGTCACTCCAACTTCCCACTTGCTTCAGATTCCATAGAGACAGTTTCTCCATGTTTGATCCACTGGGGAGAAGTATTGTTTTCAATAGAAACCCACACAAATTACATTTGTTTGTTGGGAAGCTGCCTCAAGTGTCCAGTGGGTTTTTGCCTGTGGCATCTCTCCACCGCTCTAGTGCACTGAAGTAATCATCATTGGTTTTGCATCAGCACTGATGTAAATCCCTTATTCTTCTGTTACTACAACAGGCTTTCAAAAGTGGCTTTTAGCAGTGGAAACATCTCCCACATGGGATGTTTCTAATTTGTGATGAATGAAGGTATTTGACATGGAAGCTTTGTAAGGACAGAGATAAGACACAGGTCCTATCTGTCTCTTGTCTGCTGTCCCTCTAAGAACAAGGACACCATGTCACTCGCTCCACCCCAGGACAATTGCCGAGTTGCTCAGGTGTCCTGATATGTGACTGCTTCTCCCTGTTGGTGTTGTGCAGAGTAGGCCTCCTAGGGGAGGGCATGTGCATGACCACTCTGCATGATATCTCCCCGCTACTCTCTTTTGACACACCAGTTATGAGTGACTAGCTCTAAAATGAAAATGTACTTGAGAATAGTTTGAACTAAATCTCAGCACTCTGAGCACTTAATGTGTATCTCTGACTACTCTCCTGAATTCAGGTTTTGTTTTATGTCTTTGAGTCTGACAGCAAAGCGCTGTCTGGTATAGATTCTGTGATCTCTCTTGTCTGGCTGAGGCATCCATAATCAACTAAGAATTATGCTACATGCAAGGAGGCTCAGATGTCAACCCAGGAGAGACAGAAGAATTTTTCAGATGAAATACAGACTGAAGATTCTGTTAAAGGCTCCTCTGTTGATTTTTCTTCTTCACCCTTCATTCTTGACAGTTAATTATTCAACAAATGAATAGAGGTATTGAATCACCATTATCAACTCTCTCTTATATACTTAATTGTATCTGAGGCTCCATAGGACACAGAAGACACTGATGAGTTATGCATAATGGTGCTGTAAGCAAACCCAGAGCTGGTACAGTAGTGGTAAGCTTGCAGGCTTTTTTCTCTCCATGTGATAGAAACTGTTTTAGGGCTCAGAATAAATTATCAAAAAAAAATGTTACTGAGGAAACTATAAGATGAATAAAATTAACCACTGTCAAAAATAAAGGAATAAAGGCTCAGCGTAAACTTGGCCAATACTCACATAAATAATGCACAAACAGGAAAGCATCCTCATTGTATTAATTATGGTGGTGATATTAGGAGTTATGAGATACTTGGTATGGATTCTCATGTGGCCAGGATGAACCTGGAATGAAAGAGCACTTGGTGAATTGGAGTAAGGGTGGAGGAAGATAGTTAAATTGAAAGCTGCATTATTTTCAGATTAAGATGGAGTAATTTTATTCCTAGCACCTGAAAATTAGAAAATCCTTCACTATTTGCACAAAAATGGTCTTGGTTGTGAAGATAAGATATGCAGTATCTACTAGCCAAATTGCTTTTCCACTGAAATAAACGGTAATACTCAATTTTGCATCGTGGTTATGTCATCTACTTGTAATTTAGGGAACTCTTACTATCTGGAGTTAATGATTGCAAAGTGAATTTTTTTAAGAAATGATGAAGTAAAAGGGATATTGTATATGCTTTGCTAAGAGTGTAAGTATTAATGAGGGAGTTATTATTTTTAAACATGAATTTCTCGTGATAAAGGGAAACTAATATTCTTTAGTATCTTAAGGAATATTAATTGTTTTCCATCATTACTGTTACTATACATGCTTGATATGAAAATGAATGAAATAATATACATATGCTGTACCAGGGAGTAGATAGTATGTCTTCTTTAAATACAGTTGAGTGAGAAAATTAGTTTTGGGCTAATTACCAGCAAATTCAGCCTTGAAAATAAAATTAATAGTTTCTTAATTCTTAATTGCTAAAAGGTAATCTCTAGAGTAATTCCACCAATTTCCAAAAGGTTTGTTTTATTATGTCATCAGCTTTTTATCTCATTCAAAGTTTAGCAAATTCAAAGCTCTCCAAGAATTTCCAGGACCACAAACTATTGGTGATATTGAAAAATTTACTTTCAGTGGTGTGGTTCATAATAAACATATTCAGTAGTCTTCATGCTTAAGTGTTCTTGGCAAACAATATGTCCTACATACACACTTAAAAATGGAAAAGAAATAAGATTTTTCATAATTCTAAGGACCCAAACAAATGTTAAAATTTCCTCTGTGTTCTAACACCTCTGGGGTGGCCTTTCAGACTGTAAATAATTTTCACTTCTCTGACAGAAAAATGGAATAAGATCTTTGCTGTCTGGCTTCTCTTTCTGCTTACTAGAGAGTAAAACTTGAATCTTGGGTAGTAGCTGAAGGATGGATGGCTTGGGCGGTGAGGCAGACTGAGACTGTTTGCAGTTAAATCTCTTCCTCACTTAGTCATATACAAGGTCCTACTGGAGCACAGCTAGATTCAGACAGTGACTAGGGTTGCATTTCAGCCAACACAATTCAGCCTGACGTCATGATGGTAAAAAATTTACAAGATTAGCATTTCTGCAAAATCTATTTTACAAATGATTGCTTGGTGACAGATTTGTAAACAGTTTTTAATCCTGCAGAGCACTTTCACTGAGGAACTGGAATAGTTTATTACTTTGAAAAGACTTTATTTAACAGTCTTTGGAATACTCTGTTCCAATTCTAGCAAATGTGGGAAGTTTTCTGCTTCCAGTTGTATATGACTCCAGTGAGCTGTTGAATTCAGCACATACTTAGTAGGCATGGACCACATTAAGAGGCTGGAGCAACATGAAAATGAACTAAACATAGCCCTTGCTTTCTAAAGCTTGTGCAGTAGTGGCTTCTGATGCTCATTCGTATTAAAACCCTCAGTTGTTTTCTCAGTGATGGCTTTTAAAATAAATTACTGTTTCCACTATAGTGTTACATAGTTGGAATATATTGCTGTTTATGCTTGCTTCCCATATATTTTACAATAACATGCATCTTTTAAAAGAGAGTGGTTAATTTAAAATTACCAGAAAACAAAACTAGACATCGTATATTGGTTACTGAAAATTTTAACGTTATTATATTTTTCACTACTGGAAGATTAAGTAAAAAATTTTTCTATCAAGGAGACTGAATACAGCAGTAGCCAAATAAGGAAGATAAGACTATAAGCCAATAAATAATATATTTTGCCCAATATAATGTCACAAGGGGGATCTGCTCTACATTGGGAGATAAAGACTCTAGTTACCTAAGTTATATACACAATCAACAGAAGAACATGGAATCTGAGATGTAGGTGGATCTACAGCATGTCCTGGATATTCTTGCAATAATTCATAGTTTCTATTTCCTCCCCACTGCTGGCTGCTTGGAAAGTGTCATAGTTAATGCCTGTGGATGGAGCAGTAACCTTTGCCCAAAGCAGATAAGCCCTTACTACTATTCTTCTTTAAATGCTTGCTCCCCACCTGCCCCTTGAGGGTTAAGAGAAGCTGAACAGAGTATAGAATGCTTAAAATGTAAATAATGGTAAAGGATAGTTACATTTCTTTTAAAAACTGATAATGTAGTATTCTACTTCTTTTGAGAAATTTATCTAGACATTGCACTGTTGTCCCCAGCATAACAAAATGAGAATGTAATAGAGTCCATTTCAATTCTCAGAATTTGCAGCTTCAAGACAGGCAGTGCACTCAAAAGTGTCCATAGAAGTGCTATCAACTGACATTTGTTGAAGTCGGTTGTCCTTGGTCACGTCTTTTAACTTCCATATCTGCTCAAGTTCTCTGAAATACTGAGAAATCAGAATTCATCCATCTCAAAAGGACAACATTTATTTTTCTATACAGTTGCCAGACTAGAGTAGACTCCCAACCAAGTGAATTAGATTTCCTAGGAGGATGAAGCAGTTGACATTAATAATGCAAATTTTGAGTTATGGATTTAATAGGATGTTGTCCTGATATGTGTGATATTTTCCTAATGTTAAAGTTTTAGAAAGCATTAAGGAGAGCACTTTATGTTGCACTGCATACGTAATTCTGTCTCCTCAGCAGACCCTTCTTGACCAGCTTGCACAGAATCTCCCTGACTCCCGAAGAACTCAGCCTAAGAGTCCTGTAAACAGCAGGCAGTTTGTGGGGAAGTGAACTTCTTCATAGTTCTGGTGTGAAGAAATCACCTCAGTCTTTGTTTCATTCAACGTTGTGATTTGGAAATTGAAGCAATAACAATAAACAGTTTGAAATAATAGTAAGTAATCAGAAAAGCCAAAGCTTACATCATACAAATTTGGAAGCTGACTGGTCTTTTCTGCACATTTGCTTGTTTCTTCCTATGAAAATCATCACTTGGAGTTGTCAGGAAGAATAAAGCTGCCTCTAATCCCATTTTAAACACACTTTTAGAAAGTATAGTTTTATTTGAAAATTTGTGAAGATGGTGCCAGAGTTTCCATATGCTCCCTGCCATTTTTGCTACTGATATCTTACAGTATTTACATACAGATGCCACGATTAATAAAACAGTGCTGATATATTTCTGCTCACTAAAGTCTGCATGTTATCTGGATTTCCTCGGTTTGGGCTGTTGCCATATTTCTGGTTCAGGACCACACTGATGACAACACATAGCATCTAGTTACCGTAATTTTCCGTCCCCTCTCCTTGAACAACCCAGACACTTATGTCATGACAGCTCTAGGTGACAGCTGTCCCCATTGCTGACCACAGTGATGCTCATGATCACCTGCTGGAGGTGAAGCTTCCCAGGTTTCCCTGCTGCTTAAGTCACATCCTCTCCCATCTTTAGGATTGAAGTGTTTCCCTATATATTTTAGAATTCTTCCCCCATGAAAGTTTGCACATTTTCTATTTTTGCCACCTCATAGAATCATCACTTTATATCAGTATGGGCTGAGTGATGTGAGATTCATATTTGGATTATATCACTTCTTAATTAACTTTGTTGCTTCAGTTGCTCTTGCCTTAGTTTTTCAGAGCACTTTGAAGGACTTCCCACATCACCCAGCTCTACCGTCAAAACTGTGGGCTAAAAACGGGTGCTGGGGGCTGGCAAGACAAACACTGACTCTCCCCTCTTGTGTGAAACATTCTTTTGAGTGTGAAAGAAAGAAGCAGATTGAGACGGGATTGTTAACATCAGGGATGATCAGGGATCAGATCACAGAGCCCTGTGGGAAGCGAGCAGACTAGGAGAGGGAAGCAGACAGGTTCCTGACTTCACTGTCTCCGGAATCAGGCTGAACTGCAGGAGAGCCACACCACTACCTCGTCCTTCCTGAGTCAGGTGCTGTCGCACAAGGGAAAGCCTCCCTCACCCTCTACTCCTTCCCACCCCTGCTGCAGAAAGAAGATGAGGGTCATATCCTGTGCTCTCCCAGGAGCACAATGCTACAATAAAAGAGGGAAAAGAGGATGGAAGTGTAATGAACACCTATTAAGTAAAGGTGTATTCACCAAACAGAGACAAGGTTTAATAAATACCTTACACTGCTAAGTCATTGAATAGCTTTGTTTGTCATCTGTGTAGCCTCTAGAATGAGCAGAGGAAGGATGAGGATGACAATGGAGGTAAGTTTTTTCTATATATTTGTGTATTTATTTATTTATTTGCCTTTTTAAGACAGAGTTTCACTATGCAGTTCAGGTTGGCCTTGAACTCGCTTTGCAGCCCCAGGTCAGCCTCAAACGCAAGATCCTCCTGCCTCAGCCTCTGTAGTTCTGGAATTATAGACATGCACCACTGTGCCCTACTTTGATACATTTTAAAACAGCCAAGGTTAATAGTAATTATAAGAATAAAGCCCACTCTGCCCCTGTGCCTCACCAGAATAAGATCCCTCTGTGAGTAGCCAGAGGGCCCAGAATGGGCCTTTTCCCCTTATTCTTATCCTTGATTTTATTTTTCACCTACTTCCTGGATGTGTTCTTGTTTCTCCAGCACCACCAGCCTCACCTCAACTTGAACCACAGTAGCATTTGCCTGGAGTAATGTGATTTTTCCCTCCAATCACCTTTCTCCTCGTGATGGCTCTTCCAACTTAGCACCCAAATAACATGGAAAAGCAAAGTGACAAACACGCATTCAGCCTCACTGTTGTGGTTGATACATTGTGTCAACTTGGGGAGTCTAGAGGTTTAACTAAGTAACTCAACAGTTGAAAATCTTGGGGTAAACAGGATATGCCCTTACCCTTGTGGGATGTTGTTTATGTTTAGGGAAGCTTTAAAGGTTAACTGTGTGATTCAGGAGGAAGCCAGGGTGCTTACTTTGTAAACATCCTGAGCCTGTGGAAGAGGAGGGCATGGAGGTTATGTGAGAGGTACACACCCCCTGGGTGGGGGTAGGCTGTTTACAATGTAGGGGAGAAAAAGAGGCTGCTTGCAGCCATTCCTCCCTTTTGCTCTGGTGGTATTTGCTATGCTCAGCTGCCGTGAACAGTTTGCCCTCTGCCATGTGCCATTCTGCCTCAGAACCAGCCAAGTAAAGACTAAAACCTGCACAAACTGTAAGCTAAATAAACCTTTACTTCCTTCATTTTGGGTGTCAGGTATTTTGTCTCAGCAACGAGAGAAAAGTAACCAAGACACTCACTAATTAAAGTAACTGGCTTCTTCACAAAATAAGATCTAAAATCATTTTCGTGGTCTAATCAGCCCATTAGTGACACCTATTCGCAGCTTTTGCCTTTGTCCCTACATTGTTTGCTCAAAATACCATAGATATGCCCATTTCTTCTGTTTCCTGAAACCCAAATATTACCTTCGACCTCTTCGTACTCTCACCCCCACCTGCTTCCTGCATTCTCCCTTGGCTGCATTCCCTAGATAGGTCCCGGCAGCCCTTGTGACTCAACTGTCTTCACTCCCACATTCCCTATGTCTGAATTCCCACACCCATTGCTTTTTTCTGACACAACTTGCTGTTTCCTTGGCAAAATTTATTTTGATTTTAATTAAATGCATTGTATGATTGTGTCTTGTATCTCTTTCCCTCTAGACCATAATAATCTCTGTGACACCTTGATGTATCCTTGAGACAGAGCAGGGAGCAAATAGGTGAATCTTGTTGACTGAATATTTAGAAAGCCCTGAAATAGCATTATCAAAACCATTATTTGTGACAGAAAACTGTGTTTCAGGTAGTGATAGCCACAGAGATCATTCAAACCCGTGGGGGAGCTCCCGTCTTCAATCTTGGTTTCATCACTTCGTAGAAGTCACCTTTGTCAGTGTCCCCAAGACAGACATCAGCTACTAAATTCATGAACCTAAGAATATGGGAAAAGTTAGTGTCTTAGGCACTTTTCTCTCATTGCTGAGACAGAATGTCCAACACCCAAAGTTAGAGGAAACGTTTATTGAGCTCACAGTATGTAGCAGTTTCAGGCCATAATCAACTTGTTCCAAGGCAGGGTGGCTTGACAGGGGGGCAAGAGTTTATGGCCATGGATGGGAGCAAAAACAACAAGAACAAAAGAGAGAACAAACATTTTGTTCTTTATATTTTATGCAGACCACCAGAATCAGGGTGGTGCCAATCCAATCAGTGGACTGACACAACCATCATTCAGCCTTAACCCCAGCACCCTTAACCCTAGCCCTGAACCACGAATCAGTCACAAACTCTAGATTCCGCTACCTCCAAAAAAGCCCCTTCTAAAAGTGCGTCTGTATAACTGAATAATAAAGACAAAGATAACATTGTGTAGTACAACATCCACTGGTAACCTCCTGCTATTTTCTCTGTAATTTTATATTTCCTTTAGTGTTTTTGTGTTAACAAAGGCAAAGACAACACTATGTAATATAGCATCCAGTGATGGTTCCCTATTGTCTGTTCTGTAATTTGATATTTCCTTTATTGATTTTGTTATAACAAATATGAAGATAACGTTATGCTATACAGCGTCCAGTGCCAATTCCCTACTATCTTCTCTATAACTTGGTATTTTCTGTATTGTTTCTGTGTTATTCTGGGTTCTTTTGTCTTAAAAATAATAAATAAACAAATAAATAAATAAAAGTGCGTGGAGCCTTAGAGAGACATCTACACACAAACCATACCAGTGATACTCTGCAGACTGAGAAAAAACAAGATACATTCGTAAAGATGAGGACAATATTCTCACATTTGCTGTTAATATTCTCTCTGCTCTGAACAAAGCGCTAGGAATTTCTGTGTACAGTTTCAGCCCTTCTGTAAAATGCTGATGTGGCTCCGTAGGGAAATAAAAATTTTAAATGCATTTTAGATTTTAAAAGACACTGTTGAAATGCTAAGCAATTGCTTTTTAAAGATGTAATATTGTTCACAATCTGGCTATCTCACTGACCTGGCAACATATTAATTGTTGATGAGAATCATGTGAGATTCAAACTCAAACACTATGGTCGTCATCCTCATGGTGATGTTGCATTTGTAACCAGGACTGTTTGCTGTTGGACAATGTGAATGTTTTCCACCATGTTGCTCTGACCATTGATTTCCTTACAGCCCAGGAGAATGATAGGCTTGGTTTTATAAGGAAGTAACCCCCACATTCAAGTGCTTCAACTGGCTGTTCACAAATAGTGGTGTGCACTCTAAACCATTTAAACTACCAAGCTGACTTCTTCAAATGTCCCAAAGAAGAAAACCCCACTTTGCTCAGGATAATCCTGCCTCCCCAGTTCTCTCAGGGCTGAGATTGGAGAGAGTACAAATGCACACTGCACGCTAAGTGGACTCAGCAGGTAACCTGAACTGCCTGACTTTCTTTCCGTCACCTTATTCACCCAACTTTGTTAACCAAGAATGCCAGGTGTAGGGAGGGAATACAGAAAAGGAAGACAGTCCCATAATTTTAAGTGTGTATAACCAAGGCCCCATCTCCTGGCAGCACATTCATCTTTGAGCTCATGGGTGGTGCAGTGTCACCACGACCCACAAAAGCCACACCTCTGCACAATAGCACTTTGACGCCCACGTTCGATCTAACCTTAGTGATGGCTGGTGCTATCTTGCATATTTCTGAGATCATCACAGAAGGCTTCACAGGGACACATTTGACCTCAACTATGGACCATGTTTTAAGATCTATTTCTGAAGCCTTTTAAATTATAAGCTCTTTTACTACATGAAGAGTCTGCAAATGGGAAAGAATTTTCCTTTGAATGTAAAAACCAACAAATCTTGGTTTATTTATTTTAAAAAAGCAGGGATTTGCTAGTTTGGTTTTTTCAAGGTTTCCCCTCTTAAGTTTTTGGTTTATTTATTCATTTATTTATTTATTTGTTTTGGTTTATTTATTTATTTAATGGCTGGGCAGAGGATATCAGGACTCACTGTCCCTCCATAACCTACAAATTTATTTTGATAGATTGTCCAGTTAAAAAATTAGTTTTTTCTGTTTCTAACTGTGCATAAGAACTAGTGTTGCTAAACTTTCTGAGCCCGTATAACTTTATAAATGAGAATCATTTTCTTCATTTTTCTTGAATTACATAAAAATATTACAGGCTTCTTGAAGGGTACCAAGCTTCCACTAGCAGCCTTCTCCAAGCAGTTAGGATTTCTGTTGCACTGGCCTCTCTCCCTCCAGCCTCTGGCCACTCCTCTGTGTCATGGCTGACCCCACACGTTTTAAGAATTTTGTAATTGCGACACTAAATTTTTGGTGCTAGTATTTCTTCTCACCTATTTTTAACAAACTCCTTGAAAATTCAGGTCTTGGAACAATGATCCATTGTCTCCTGGCTCCTGCTGCTAAGAAACTAAGAAGTAGAGAGGTTGAGGGATACTAGGTAAGAATCTCTCAGGAAGAGCTGATTGGATCTGGCTGGACAGGAGGTCTGATAGGGCTGGTGAATCCTCCTGCAAGGTGTCTCCCTGACATTGCTGGGAAGTTGGTGCTTAGAGACCTCCACTCCTTTTCACCTGAGCTTGTCGAAGGACTGAGTGTCCTTACAGACAGTGATTGACTTAGCCCAGATCAAGGGACTTAAAAGAACAAATTGGAAGCTGCAATGTCTTTCTTCTGTGATGCAACCAAACTCCTATAGAACTTAATTGAGCACGAGGACCAGTTGTCACTCCATGGGATAATGGGGCTCACAGAGGGCTGCACAGTGTGGTGTGGAAGTGAGGACCACTGAGGACAATCCAGGCCTGCTGCCACCACTGCCCTTGTGATTCTGGAAGCTCAGGAAAGCTCTGCCTGACTCCTGAAGAAGGAAGTAGTGAGAGGAGAACATGGATGTAGCAGGGGTTATTTCTCAGTGGAGCATGGCTAGACTGCAAAGCCTGTGGAAACAGAATACCATGTTCCAAAATGTGTTATCAGATCAGGATAGTTGCCTGCCAGCAGGGTTTGTGTGTCTGCATCTGCTTTTAATAATTCCTTTTACATGTAAATATATCTGAAGGTATTTTAAAATAAAACTTTATTTTGGAATTATTTCAAATGTACAAAAAAGTCATAAAGGTAGTGCAAAGAATCTCAGTTTTCTAACGTCAACATATTGCACGATCATAGTTCATTTGACATGACTAAATGAAAAATAAGCATTGGAGCACTACTACCAACTGAATTACAGATTGTGGATTTCACAAGTTTTTCCATGAATGCCTTTGTTCTGTCCTGGGGTCCAGTCCAGTGAACCGCACCGCGCTTAGCTCATAGAGCTGTGAGTGTGTTACCGCACTCCTGATCTCCATTCCTCCCTGTTCTCAGCTGTCTTGTGCACCTGCTGGGCTGGGAAATCATCCCCGCAGCCCCACCTTCCCGTTCTGCCTGCTTCCCGTGGCCTTCTATTCCATTTTCAGATCCCTGCACACCCAGCACGCACAGCAGCTCCCCGCTCAACCATTCTCTCCCGACCTCTTCATTCCAAGGGGCTGATCTTCCCAAGGACGTTAGCGATGAATATATATATATATATTTTTTCAGTGTATTACATAGGTTCAGTATGTTACATAGGTATATATATACTCAGTTGCCGTCATGCCTAATATTCCTAAGGCGTGAATACTAAAATAATATTTTAAATCATTACCTTGGAAAACACGTATGTCATGGTTAGTGACAAACATTCAAAGATCCTTCAAATGTACTCTCAAACTGGTTGATTATCATTTTACATTCTTTGAGTGATATTTCCTAAAAACACACATTGGGTGATGAAGAAATCAAACAATAGAATATGCTAATGAGGTTGTGGGGAGAAAGGAACTCTTCATTCTTGGTGGGAGTGTAAAGTGATAAAACCACTACGGAACCTACTCAGAAAACTACAAATAGAAATTCCATTTGACCCAACCGTTCTGCTTTTAGGTATCTCCCCAAAAGAGTTAAAAAATATCATACTACATACACATGTTTATAGCAGTGCAATTTTAAATAGCTAAATCTTGGAAGTGTCTTACGTGCCCATCAACAGATGAATAGATGAAGAAAATGTGGTATTGACATGCAGTGAGATTGCAGACAAGTGTATGGTGTACTACTCCGCTGTAAAGAAAGATAAACTCCCGGTATTTGTATGAAAATGAATGCACCTCGAAAGCATAATAGTAAGTGAAGTACATCAACTGCACAGGCTTGAATATCACATGGTTTCCCTTATATGAACAGTTAAAAGGAAAAAATAGAAAGGGGAAACAAATGTTATTGCATTCTAAGAATGTTTCTGCTGTCGATTTCTAGTTATGCTCCAAAACGGTGTGAGAGCTCACTTTGCAGTATTTCCATTATTCTGGATATGTTAATGTCTTTATAGTTGCTATCAGCATGGTCTATTTTGAATTAGAAAGATAAAAGGAGAAAAAAATCTTTCCCAGAATAGGATAATCTATGAAGGTAGAGAGTCTCTCAGTGCTGGGCTAGCTTTAGAATGGAGAGATTGGAAGGTGGTAGCTAGGGGGTAAAGTGTTTTGTTTTGGGAGAGGAAAAATTACATAAATTTTCCTGTGCTCATTGTTGCACTACTTTGTCATTGTATTAAACCTACTGAATCTTAGACTTTCAGTTTGTACATCACGTGATATCCAAATTTTAGTTCGATAAAGCTGTTATTTCAAAAACCTTACACATTGAATGAAAGCTTTAACATTCAATCTTACCTTCTTTTCTATTTTCACTGTTTCTTCTGGAAATGGAAGATAGTTTTTCTTTAATATGTTCTTCTCAGTGAGATTGCAAATCAAGTGTATCATGCTTATTCAAGAACCTTCAAATTTACACATAATTTCTACACTGGAAATGTTAAAATTGCATAACTTAATATTGTGTGCTTCTTACTAATCACATAAATATATTTTAAATCTCTTTCAACTTGAAGTTACTCTACACAAATAGATATTAAAGATGTATTTTATTTATGCTTCTTTATAGCACAGTAGTATTCCACTGTAGAAATACCATATTTTCTTTATCCACTATCTGTTGAGATTGATGGACATACAGGCCACTTTCATGATTTACCTATTATGATTTGTGCTGCTATAAAAATATATAGTAGGAAGTAGGGAGACAGACAATTCTCAGAGGTGAAGGGAATCAAGAGATCTAAGTAGTGAGATGGGAGGTAAGGGATAAGGAATGAAGAAATGGAGGAGGAATGTGCCATGTACCTGGACCATCGCCACTAAAGGGATGCAAAGATGATGCACTACACACATGTACTAGGGAGCTAAAAAGGAAATGGGAGTAAATAACAGACTGGCACATTGGGAAACTAAGGGATGACATACCTATGTGTGCACAAAAGATGTGTATGCACGTATCACTGCAATGTGGGGCCTTTAACTGTTTTGAAAAGATTCCTAAGGGAATAGCTGGGTAGATTGAAATTTCTGTTTTCATGATTTGGAGGAATCACACAGTGATTACCTGGTGGTTGTACTAGTTTACATTTTCACAAACAATGTAGAAGGGTCCCTTTTCCTTCACAGCTTTGCCACCATTTATTATTATTTGATTTGCTGATGATACCATTCTTCCTGGAGTAAGATGGAATAAAGAAGGGTAAATCTGAGCCATTTGTAGGAAAATGGATGTACCATGAAACAAACCAGACACCTAAACTTAACTATTGTATGAGTTGTCTTGTATGACAAATCCAAAGTATAAATAAAAGACCAAAATAAAAGATAGACTATTGGAAATAGAGAGATAGATCTTGGATAAATGGAAAGAAGACCAAGAGATATCAGGAAGGTTAAGCAGGGAGTACAAGAGGATAAAAAAATAATTAAGATGTGTCATATACATGTATCAACAAGACAATGGATTCATTATGTACCAAAAATATGTACTAATGAATGAAAAGTGTCAGGAATGATGGGATGAGTAGGTTTGAAGAAAGGGGGAGTACAGAGAAGGGGCATAAATGGTAAGGTGTCTTTCACTAGTGTAGAGTTTTAAAATTTTAATTAAAATGATGTGATGTTTTAATTGGTATTTAGTAGAGGAAAAGTACTGAAGTTATTAGTTATAGCATAGAAGGAAAACAGAATAGAAAATAAGTATTAGAATTCCATCTCTATAGCTTTGTGTATTTATCACATGTATTTTGATTAAGTCCAGTAGCAATGTTGATCAAAAAAGCATTTTTCATTCTATTGATCGTATTTTGAAGAATGACTTCTATTCATAATGTTGCCAATGTTAACAGGGTTTTTATTACATAAATATGCTTATTGTTTTTATTCTTCAAGGGCACTGGATTACTACTTTCTGTTTCTTTTGTGTATGTGTGGTACATTACCATGGTTCAAACTTCACAAAATATACCTGAGTATATGCTAGCCTTCCTTTGTACAGTTTCATTATATGGATGTGTTTGCCTAAGCAGCTGCTGTTAAAAATGCTTAGCTTAGTACATTTTTTATATTTTATTATCACAGTGCTTTAGTGGGAAACCACATGTAGCATTTTACGTGTGTAGAAGCACATAGGTCATATATCCTAAGGTGGTTATCAAGTAAAATGGCATACTTTCTTTTATTCGATATATGCATTACCAAATTACTCTTGGTAGATGTTCCAACTTGAGTTCCATCAGCAATACATGGAACGTGGCTTACTTTGAAAACAATCTTTGACCTTATATGGCAAATTATCATTCTTCACTTCCTGAATATTGCAGCAAATATCACAAAATCCTACTCTGTGTAGAAGTTCTATGAAGGGACAAGGAGCCAGCCTTGGCACGAGTTTTGAAATTTTTAAATACTCCACCATGTGGCATTGCATTCCCACCATACTGGCATTGTGGAATTTCCCCCAGCTTGTTATATTTCTGTTATATGGTGAAATGTGAGCCTCTCTGAAGGAGACCCTGATTTTCACTTATTTACATGCAGAGGAAGGAAGAAGCAGATGAATAAAAGAACTCTGCTGGAGGTGTGAGGATTCATGAGTTATGACACAGCCTTCCTGTTGACTTTCCATGAAACTTTTTGCCTCCGCAAGCTTATTTCCTTTGTGAACATGTTGGCAATTCATTCCTAAAGAAATTTGATGTACCTTAAAATGAAAGGTTAAAAAAAAGGAGAAAAAGTTAGAATAGGAAAATAAATACCAGGCTTAGACATGTTGTAAAGTTTATGTGAAAATATAATTTGTCAAAAGTGTGTTGGGAGTATTGTTCTGAGCTTCTTAGCACTGTAAGCAGAGAGACAAGTAAGATCTGGTTATAATGCCTAGTGGTGATGCGAAAAGTAACTTACTCAGTGGAAACACATTTCTGGCTCTTAATTCCTAAAATCTCCCTCTAATGGGTTCTTGATAGTGAATAAAGTGCTCAGCAAAATTTCCACCCCCAAATCTTAACACAGTTCACATGACAATTTCTTGTCTGTCCTTAATATAGGATAAAAGCAGCACACATCTCTGTGTGAACAGCAGGAAGGAGGGGCTGGGCAAGACATTAGATAGAACAAGGCTTCCTGCTCCTCTTAGCTAACCCCAATTCACCTTCAGATCTGAGCTGAAGTGTCAGTCATTCTGCTTCCTTGAGTCAGCTTGTACAAGCCTCTTAATATATGTGAGTCCTGGTGTTCTCATCTGTTGGTAATAATAACTACCCTGGATGGTTGTTTAACAGTTTTGAATCACACAGCCCCTTCCAGGTGTGTTAATCTACCCTTAAGGTGGTGGTGGGAAAGGTCTTGATTATAACAATGGAGATCTTTGCTCTGTTCAGTGAATTCAAGGTTATGCTCTCTGATACACAATAGAGAGCAGATAGTCTAAGGTCTCTAACACAGGACTCTACAGATGGCCTGGATGCTCACTAGAAGGCAAAGAACCCCAGACAGAGAAGGTGCTCACCCACCATGGTGGACAGGCACAGGCCTGGCCATGCTTCTAGAACTTTGGAAGCTGATGAGGACCACTGCGAAGCAGCTCTGAGCATCATTTAAAATCACTCAATTGGCTTTCTACATTTACTTGTGAGTCTGTCCCAGACCTAGGCCCCTTGCTTGGAGAAGGGCAGCAGATTCACAGTAAGTGAACCTCTATGGATCACTGGTCCCAGCCAAGGCCTGTAGTTGCCTGTGGTGCCGTGACACTTCAAAGGGCAAGATAATGCCACAGCTGAGGATGCCAGGCTCCAAATGCAATTAACTAGATCAAGACCACAGCTATAGGCATTTTACTCCTGCTGTAACTGTCACATTGAAGGTAAGACATTCTCCTAATTGGCAAAATTTACAACTTCAGGAAGTCTTTGCACAGACTTCCAAGGTCCTGCTCAGTTTCCCACACTTTACTCGGTATTTCCATCCTTTGTCTGAAAACCAAATAAATACAGGCTGCCCAGAGAAGTTATTTGTCTCAACCCCCAGAGAATCCCGAATCCTGCTGGAGGGTTTTGATCTTCACAGAGCCCTAAAATCATCACAGCTTGTCTCTTTGGTTTAAGCTTTTGTTACCCACTCATTTAGGAGATTTCAGGCCTGATCAGTCCATGATTGGAAACCATTATCCTATGGGCGCTCCACAGCTGATGACTTATACATGTGCTCTTAACTATGTGGTGCTGTTAAAGTTCAGATTTGGCTAAAAGCTCCCAAGCAAGCTAGCCACTGTAATAGTTAATTTTGTGTAAGTGAGGCCTACTGAATGTTTTTACGAGCTAGAAGCAAAAGCATTTGGAAGTTTTTATCACAAAGAAAATGGCAAATTTTTAAAGAGCGAAATAGGTTTAATGTGAATTAAACATTACACAATGTACATAGGTATCAAAGTCATATAGCTTACCCCAATATTATCTACATTTTTAATGATGTTATATGCCAGTTAAAACAAATTTAAAATAAAGAAACAATCCAAAATACCAGTGCTTCCCAGGGCCGTGAGTCTGCCAGTCAGCGATAGTACAGCTGACAGCCCGAGTTCAAACGGATCATGAGTAGCAGACTTCTGGCACATTTCCAGTTTCCTCTCGTCTTCATGCTGGATCACAAGCTGAATGGGGCAGGGACACCTGAATGATGAATGACAGAAGGAGGAATGGGAACAATACCCCAATCTATGAACACCACCATGTGGCTGTTAGAGTTGATCCAGTATGCCTGTTCTGATCCAATTTTGTAAATAAATGTTTGGGATTCTTGGATTATAAGAATCACGTTTACATACAAGAAAATCACCTATACCCAGGATAATTTTTATCAGCTTGAGAGAAGTCTTATAAAATATGTATCGTGTTCCAGTGTATTTTAGACAGCAAAACTTGCCCAGTAATATTTCAACGTTTTAGTTTTCAGAGATTCATCTTTTCAATTTAACTTCCCATGGTTTCTTTCTGCTCTGTTGTGCACGCACACATGCTTTAGTGTAGAGAGACACGGCACTGGGTGAACACTTTACTCTGTCAAGGTTATCACCAACAATTTGACTCTTATGATTTGGGAACTTGGTTCATTTATCAGCAGCTGAAAGATAATGAAAATCACTAGTAGAGTTTGAAAGATTCTCAAGACATGGGCTTACCATTGCACCTTGATCACACAACTTTGCACAAAGATAAAACCCAGAGTATTATGTTAGGGAAAACAAAGCAAAATGATTACTCCAAGTAGTTCTTAAACCCGTAGTTGTTAGTGTATGTGGAGTGACTCTCTATCAAATGATCTGTGACGACCACCGTACAAAAAGGAGTGATGGCTGCTCTGTATCCAGTCCCCTGGGTTACATTCTGCAGAACAAATTAATTTGCTCTGGGCTTTCCATTTATAGTATATTGCCCTGTATCAGTTCTACACAATGCTACTTTCTATGAATACTATGTACCCCTCTCAAATGCCAAACTCATTTGGGAAATTATTTAAACAAGTTATTTATTGTGAGTTCTGTCAGAGCTTAGTAAACTAATGAATGGGCTTTCAGTGTTCCAGAAACAGTCCACGTGCTGGCAATTTTGCGTATTCATTGACCTCCATTTTTTTGTAGAGCACCTTGGGCCATAGTTTCCTGTGGAGCAACATAAGAGAAAAATAAGACACAAGTGTCCCAAGGGCCTGGTATCTGGGAGCCCAGTCAGTCCCTATATCCCAGCTTTCCACAGGGCTGGGTCGGTGGTCTCGCTCTGGCAGGGCTTCCTGCTGATAAAACAATAATTGCTTGAGTAAAGGATGAGGCTTATACTATGGGGTTAGTAGGAGGCTATTTCAAGAGGAAGCAAAGGGGATCTGGACCAGCAAGCCCAAGTGCCATGCACGCCAGCTGCAGCCCATCTGCTTCAGGTGGGCTCATGTCTGTCTTCGCATCATTCAGCTCCAACTGGGCTGAATCTGCTTCTGCCTTCAACACATCTTGAAAGTATAAGGATAAGGTTCTTCTGTCATCTAGGTGAGCCACACCCCACCATAAACTGAATGACTTGGGCATCAGTAGCAGCTGTGCAGTCCTTCTCTAAACTCAGTGGGCAATCTGTGCAGTACCACTGTGTGCAAGATAGGCAAATGGGTGGGGACACGATCCTTATTTCTTTGAGCATGTTATTACCATAGATGTAACCAATAGGACAACTTAAAGAGAGGGCAAGGAGTATTTAAATAGGTGAATTTGGTGAAGCAATCCTGGTAGAAAACAGGTGCTGCCTAGCAAGTGAAAGGACAATGGAAAAAGCAGATCCTTGCAAGACCAGCGATGCAGGAAGGGGCCAGCGTGCCAGGCTTGCCCGCCCTGGCTCTGCACGCTGCATTCTCTGTGCTCTGTAAGTGACAGAGACGAAACAGTGCCGTATTGTGAGCCTTAGGTAGCATTCACTGAATTTTGTGTGAGACAGAAGCTCTATTTTTAAGTAAAATTTACAAATCAAATGTTAAATGGTTTGTGGAAAAAATATTTTAGTTTTGATCAACAGTAGTGTCATTTTAAAAAGGCAAAAAGATACTCTGTCGTGATCATTTCCTAAATGATCAGTGCATAGAGAAGGAAAGGTTGGTGAGCTAAGAAATCACAAATTTGTGTAGTAAAGTGAAAACCTAGGCAATTGTCTGACTTCAGTTATCAGAGTTTTGCAGGCAATTAAATTAAAAGAGAAAAATTCACTCAATTAGAACTGACTTTGTCATGGCCTGGGGACATTTTTAAATGACAAAATATGCAAAAATATGCCAAGGAGAAATCGTACCCTTAGAAAAATCAACCTGGCATTACAAAACATGTTTAATCAGTTAAAATTCAAACCATACACCAGAATTTAAAATGAAAAGTTTTTCTCCTTGCGTTTGACCACGTGGATTATCCCACTTCTAAGGTCTCCCGTTACACTGCCTGCAAGGACCCACTTTAAGCAGATTCTGCTTCCCTTATGTCTTTGCAGAGTTTTATCATAACTTTAAATGTCATAAAAATAAATTAAGGCTTTATGCTGACATATTTACATATTCTTACGTATTTATATCAGATGATTATCTCCGTATAACAGAAACCATTTCTTATACTGGATGAAAAGGGCAGGGATGGAATAATCTGCATGAAATTTGCAGCATTACAAACATTCCCCAGTGTTGAATACACATGCCAAGTAAATTATGAATTACAGGTAAGAGTGAATCTAGTCTTTCTCAAATTGGGAATTTGACACAGAGGTTAATAAATATTCTTCTCAGAAAGTAAAGTCTAGATTATACAAAGTCTTCATCTCGTCTACTTGATGCAAATAAAAATATTACAAATCAAGGTCTAGGAGGTTGAACCTCGCAAATTCATCAATGTAAATACAATACGCCTTCAAAACTTTTTTTCATTCTTTTCTCTTCCATAGCTACAATGACACATTCTGCAGAAATTTAGGATTGGCGTTACCTTGCAAACGTGGCTACCAAGAATGACTCTTCTGCCAGCCACACCCATCCATGGGGAAGGAAACATGAGGCCTGTAATGATTTCCAAATACGACCACATGGAATCCATTTCCTGCTTTACCCCAGCCGTGCTTCAGTGGTGGTGGTTATTGATGAGGCTCATGTGTGAGCTTCTCAGGAATGTCATGCTTAAGAGTCGGGGCTGGCACTGTGCCCAGCATCTACCCCTGTGGGTATATCCAGGGACCCTGGAAAGGTTCTGTTGCTCTCTCTTTCTCTCCCATTTTCTTGATGCCCTGAATCTCTCACCATTTCAGCTTCATAACTTACCAAAAAAAGAAGAAAGAAAGAAAGAAAGAAAGAAAGAAAGAAAGAAAGAAAGAAAGGAAGAAAGGAAGAAAGGAAGAAAGGAAGAAAGGAAGAAAGGAAGAAAGGAAGAAAGGAAGAAAGGAAGAAAGGAAGAAAGGAAGAAAGAAAGAAAGAAAGAAAGAAAGAAAGAAAGAAAGAAAGAAAGAAAGAAAGAAAACACATTGCATGAATTATTTGCAACAGTTAGGCTGGAATCCAGTACTTTTTAACACATCTTAGGGTAATAGAGCATTTTCCATCTCTCTGGGATCTCATTTTCAATAGAATCAGAGGGGGACAGGAACCAGACCATTGCTTGAAATTTGTCAGGAAGGCAGGATAGGGAGGGGAGGACAGAATGGGCATAAGAAGAACCAGGACAAGATTTATTCTCTTTAACTTTTTTCTAAATCTTAGCTCTGGAAACTTCTAAAATTACATGGAGAAAAACAAATGAAATCTATTCACAAATTAGACCAAAAGTCAATCTTCTTGTCAGTTTCAGAAAGAGGTCTAACCTCTTTTGAGCACCACACTTTGGAAGGAAGAGCTGTCCTTTCAGTCCACAAAGTCACTCTGCAGACAGTTCAAGTGGCATAAAGTTATTGACCCTCACATTCTCTTGATGAGGCTCAGGCAGGCATGGATGCCATGGTGGCAGGAAAGCTATGCTGCGAATCTTAGATATTGAAGTTTTCTTTAATTCATTTGGATTTAGAAGTGACTGGGTGTGCTTTCTTCTTTAATTAAATACCATCTCATGCTGCTGAAGCCAATATTTGAAAAATGCTTCATAAGCAAATTTGATAAGGCAATTGTTAATGATTATTTGTCAGAATCCACATTAAAATGAATTAAAGTGGAATAAACAGCATATCAGTGGTAATTATAGTCAGTGCTAAATGCCACTAATACAGAAATAAAAGACAATGGATTTAGTAAGAGACTGTAAGTGTAAAGAACAGGCCCAAATTGTGGAATACTTTTGCTAACAGCCTTTTATATTCCCTAGGTTGCTAAGTCACAAGATTCACCCTTCAGTCTCAGATTTGTGATTTTTCTATTTGACATTTTGTAGAAATGTATTTTCTTACCTTAAACTTACTTAGATGATTTCAGAGCTGTTTAAGGTATCCCTGTACTTACATGTGAAATAAACACTTGCTATGTCGCTCTAGGATTTAATTTAGAGTAGGCAGATTCTTAAATCCATCAAGAGTATTGGGGCAATGATTAAGTTTAGTTATTTTTTTCTTCTGTGAAAAGAGAGCATGCTGTAGTGATAGTTCATATCTTCAGTCTTGAATGGACCTCACTCTCTATGCTGAAAGGATACTGCTTTGTGTACTGCACATATTTATTAGTGCAGATTAATTGTACAGATCAACAGGTTTTGCTTTGGCGGATTTGTACTTGCATGTAACATACGTCAGTCAGTCCTCTTTATTTCTGATAATTGACTTATATCAATCTGTAGAAAAGACTTGCCTCACAGGAGACCAGTGTCATAGACAGGGTGCTGCAGGAACGAATACCAAGAGGAGACTGATGACCTGAACGGAGATAATTTTACATCAAAAGTATCATTGTTGAGGGAGATTTTCTGATTGCCATTATGTTTTTTTTTAATGTTTCTGAAATTTCATTGCATGCCACAAAAATAAATGAAGTGAATTCTATTTTCAACATCTGTGAATTTTACTCAGAGAAAATTTATATATCCCAGGAGAAAGAATTATTGCAACATTTTAGTGTTGGGAGGTTTTTCTACCCATCAATAAACAGATCAACTTTATGATCCTAGGATCCACCGAACACTCTCAGAGGTTACAAATCCCTTGTTGGTCGAACACTTTGCTACATTTGTTAGTTCTGCAGGACATTTTCCCAGGCTAAGCAGACTGCTTTGAAAACTGCACTTGTGAGTCCTACACAGAAAGAATGGTTGAGGCACTGGCCTGAGAAACTGACCATGAGACATCCTGGAATTGTGCAAAGCAGGATCCCCGACCGGGAAGATTGGTGAGCACAGTGAGTCATGAGGACTGCACTTTTGGGTGAGAGAACAATTCCTAGTGAAAAAATGAAATCTTGTCATCTGCAGCAAAATTAATAGGACTTGTAAGTGAAATAGAGCAGAAACAGAGAGACAAGCTGGGAGAGGTGGCAAATGCCCAAAATACCAGCACTCCTGGAGGGTGTGGCAGGGGGATCACAAGGTCCAGCCACCACTTGGTGACTTTGTGAAACCTTGTCCCCAAATTTTAAAAATTTAAGAAGAAGAAAAAGGAGGAGCAGGAAGGAGCAGTGGAAGGTAAGGAAGAGGAGGAGGAGAGATGTTTTCTCTTACATGTGAGAGTTTTAAAAAAGGAAGAGATAAAAAAAGTCAAACTCCACATAAAGTAATAACAGAATCTGAGATGAATTTAGGGGACAGGTGGATAAAGAGAAACTGGATTTGTTAAGTGCACAATATGTGCATATGTAGAAATATCATTGATCCAATTTATACATCTTTATCAAAAATTTTAATGAACCCTTTAAATCCTTAAAAGTATATTGGTACAGCTCCAGGTCAAACCCCTTAGCTGGTAAAGAACAGCTAAGCATGGGTCTCATAAGAATCCTAGGTAAAAAACTGATTTTCTTGATATTTCATCTGTACTTATCTTTCTTTATAAATATTTCATCAAAACTTTGTAATGGAGGAAGTTGAGACAGACCATGAGTTATATTTTTGCATTGCATGTGGCTTGTTTTAAAGCAAAATGAGTAAATTTCTTCTAGTAGAAGTAACATTTTGAATGGATTTTAATACTGCTACTTCTACAGTGAAAGCTCTGTGCTCTGGAAACAGTAAAAAACTCAGATTAATGTATTTTTAAATGGCCACCTAATTTCCCTTACTCAGACAACCGTGCAAAGACTGGGACTATGCCAAACTGATTGCTTTTCTGTTGAATAAGGTCTGTCATTCAAAATAAATGTCTGGGGTTTGGTTAAGGTTGATTTGGAGGTTGTCTGAAAAGACAGCAGATTAATATTTTGTGGAAGGAACAGATGCCTCTAATCCTGGCTGAAGAAGCTGACTGGTCTAGAGTAGGAAGTCTGTAGCTGGTTTCAGGTAAAGCTCCCCTGGGGAAGATGGCCAGCCCGACATGGCAGTGAGACACAAAGGCAGCAGGGGAAGCCAGGTGGGCTTCAGGGGTGCAAAGAACCTGTCAAGCACCTTGAAGCTTGAAGAGTCTGAAGAGCATCGTGTGTGTCCAGTGTGTCTGATCTAGAGAAGCGGACTTCGGATGTCCCATTCCTCTCAACACCCAGAGGCTGCTCCTGGGGGATCAGCAGCCCTGGGTGTCCAGGTGACGCAGGTTGTCACTCATTCCCCTGCAAGTGACTGCAGAGCTGTGACTGTGGGAGTGGATGCAATTTTTCTGTATGGAATTCTAATAATTTTCATTAACTTTCTTAAAAGCCTGGGGAAGACACATTAAATTCTAAAACAATGCTCAGTAGTTTTCAAAATCTTTTGAGTAGGTATGTGTAGGGCATAAGTCCTAGAGATGGGGATTCAATTGTTTTGCTGTTGGTTCTCGGGCCACACAGTGTGTGCTGCCCTGCGGTGGCTGGAGAGAGGTCCGATAAGCAGCTCCATTCTGTTCAGCAGCATGAGATGTGCATGAGACAAAGGTGAGCCTTCATTCTTGGGCAAAGGGTATTTTTGTATCCACTCAACTCTGCCTTCTAAGAAGTATTCCCACTATGTCTCACATCCTCCACCTAAATACCGTAGACTGGCTCCCGAGTCTCCAAACCATCGTCTGGTATTTCTATGGGCGTGCTCCCCTGCGTCCTAGAACTACCAGTTTCATGTTTCCTGCCCTTCCTAAATAAAGCAAGACAGAGGAAATATTACAAGCACCTCTGACTGTTTATGCTCTCCTGCTTCTTCCCAGCAGGAATCTTTCTAAGTAGCTGGCTACTCAGGCATTAACCCTACATCTTCTTGTCTTCTACTTGTTCCTCAAATCATCCAAATCTGCTTATTCTGCGAATACACCGAAATGTTCCAAGCTCTCCTTCGATGTCCACATTGCTAAGCCCAGTGCCACTTCGTGGCTTTCTCATCGCAGTTTTTTCAACATATTTGAGGCACCCAACCTCCCTGCGAACTCCCTCAGCTGCTCGCTCCCTCTGGGCATTTGCTTCCCTCCCACGCTGCAGCCGCTCTCTGCTACAGGAAGTCTAAACGATGGATTTGAAGGGCTCTCTCCTGGCTACTCTAATATTTCCTCTTGGTGTTCTAGTCTTAGATGTTATCATCTTTATATGAGTTTAAATCAGATCCGCATGATACTGGCTGCAAAACGTAAATATCAGGACCATGACTAATCAGCTGCCTCTCTGACCTATCCACTTGGGTATTTCCCAGGAATTACCAACGGGACATATTTCAGTTAGAAATATGCTCCCAATTTCCATTCCCAGCACTCTGGGAAACCATTCTTTACCTCCCCCGCACTGGGAACCGTAGGAAAGTCTACCCAGCTGCTGTCTGGGCAGCATTGGGGTCGGCGGAGGGAGATGAGGAGCGGTACCACTCTCCATTTATCCAACTTGTCTCTCGCATTTATTACTCATGTCACTTCTACTCTCTCCTTAAGGCTCAGTTCTCTCCACTCTGTCCACATATCTCACATGGGATGGATTTGCCGGAGACCAGGTGGACAGTGCCGGGGCTTCCCTGCTGATCTGTCAGTGGCCAATTTCATGCCATGTCATCTACTTTTCGCTTATCCATTTAGCCATATATATGTATATCTACCTTATGGAGTCTCTTTTCTACTTGAATGTATGCAATATCCATCCCACTGATTGTTTGAAGAACACCACGCTCTTCAGCAGGCTCCAGCCAGCTTCCTGGCTTTGCGTTTGGGTGACAGCCCACCCTGCTGCATGCCCTGCCCCCATTTTCACTCAGGAGGAGCCACTTACCTAGGGCCATTCTCTCTGAGGACCCACTTCAGGACCACAGTGAAACTCCCTGTCCTTGTCCCTGGATGCTCTTCTGCTGTCCTCATCACTGGTGCCTCTAGTCCTGGTTAAGAGCGCTGCAATAATAATAATAATAATAATAATAATAATAATAATGATGATGAACTGTGTTACAACATTGTCCCACTTTCCATATAAGTATGATTCTATGATATTAGAACTTAAAACCTCAAGATGATTTTCCTGGAATTTACACTGTATCCCTGATGTATAGGAAAACATAGCCATTCTTCCATTTTATTATGGAAAGCCAGGAGTGGGGAGCGTTAGTTAAGGAAGAACTTTGAACTGGAAAAGGGAGACATTTCAGTCTGTAGCAGCGCCAGGATGTAATTATTACCAGCAAGACTACTACTGACCCATTTTGGGAAGCACATTCTTTGTCGCAGATCATCATTTCTCACACTGAAGACTTGTAGCAAACCTATTCCTTTTACTTTATAGTATTCTGGGTCTCACTTTTGTTTGTATTTTAACAGGTAAAATATCTCTAAATATTTCCATGCATCTTTCAGAGGAACATTGTTAACCATGGTTATGATTGCAGTGCTTGACAGGAATAAGCCATGTAGATGTTTTATACCTGGTGTCTTGGAGCCTCTAGGCAAGAGGCTTGAACATCTTTACTTTAAAAGGTTCCTGTGGTTCTGATTCAGAGAAAAGGCTCACATGTAGCACCCTTAGCATGGAGGCCTAGCTGCCTTGCTCTATTCCAGGGCCTCTTACAGTCAGGAAAAACAAAATGGCTCCTGTGTGTTAGCAAATAGGTGTGTCCCCAGGGTGGCTGCAGCTAATTGTAGAAACAGTAGTCTATGATCTGCTGCTCAATTTTGCACTACAGAAGTAAAGTTCTTAGCACACACAGGATCTGAATAGACACTGGGAATGTTTGTATTTTAACTCACAGGACTTTCTGGTTGAAATTTAGGTGAGGTAGCCCTTGGCTTCCAATTTACACCATGAGGAAGTCTAGCTGTGCTTGTGACTCAGAGGAAAATTCTATCCAAGTCAGGAGCTCAGTGCTAGGCAACCACTTGGCCGCGAAGTCTGAGTCTAGCTGTTACCCTCCCACTCTGAACAAGGTGAGCTGCTCATAGTGATGGGTCCTTTCCTTTATCCACTCCCACCAGGACAGGGTACAGGCTTTTTGCCCCTTGGTGGGAGGACTGCAGCATACAGTGTGATGTCAAGACCTCAGCTGTGTGCTTGATTGGTAAAGGTTAATACTTTCTGACTCCTACAAGCTTTTTCACATTTGTATCAAACAACTAATCTAAAATGAAAGCACACACACTTGGGTTTGAGTGCCGGTGGGAGTGTTAGAAATATTGAGTAAATTCACTGGTTTTGTATGAAGTTATTCCCACATAAAAGTGATTTCAGGAACTATGGAAAGCATCTGACAGAGAAGTAAAAAGGAGTAGTAATGCATGTTAAAATAAGACTTTTGCAAAGCAAATGAAGCAATCAACAGAGTGATGAGACAACCTGCAGAATGGGAGAAGATTACAATTTATCCAGTAGGCATCTGACAAAAGGCTGACATCTACAGTGTATAAAGAAGTCAAACAGCTCAATACAAAAAAGCAACAAACTAATTTTAAAAAACAGGCATACAAGTGGAATAGATAGCTGTCAAAAAAGACGTTTAACCAGGTTAATGAGAAAACAGATATACCAACGTATATATGAAAAAATGCTCAGAATCACTAATCATCAAAGAAGGAAAATCATAACCAGAATGAGCTATCTCATCACTTCAGTTAGAACGGTTATGATCAAAATGACACAGAATAATGGAAAAGGGGAACTGATGACGTGGACTGGCGATAGGAATGTAAGTTAGCATAACGCTGCAGAAAGCGGTGTACATGTTCCTCGAATAGAGTGAAAGAAAAATAGAAACACCACATGATCCAGCAACTCCACTGCTGGACACCCACCCAGAAGTGAAATCGGTGTGTGAGAGAGGCTGCATTCCTGTTTGTTGTGCCACCGTTCACCGTAATTAAGACGTGGAATCCACCCAAGTGTCTATTGGTGGGTAAACCAATAAAGAAAAATGTGATTTTGTATTTACACACAGGAGCACATTCAGCCATACATAAGAGTGAGCTTCTATCATAATGTCCAGAGGACATTATGTTAGTGAAATAAGCCCGGCACCAGAAAATAAACATGCCATGATCTCATTCACATGTGGAATCAAAAAAGAAGCTCATCATTTAGAAGTTAAGCTGGGGATATAGCTCAGTGGAATAAGCGCCTGCCTAGCAAGCGCAGGGTCCTGAGTTCGATCCCCAGTACCGCCAAAAAAAAAAAAAATAGAAGTTAAGAGCAGAACTGTGGGTACCAGAGGCTGGGATGGGTTTAAAAGCAGCATTGGTACAGAGTTACAGTTACTTAGGGGGAATAAATTCTTGTGTTGTGATGCACATAGGGTGACTATGGGTAATAACATATTTCAGAATAGTTAGGTGATAGGAGTCTTAGTGTTCTCACAACAATAAATGTTTAAGGTGTTGGTAAAGTTAATAAAGCAATTTGATCATTACACATAATAGACATGTACCAAAACTGCGCCCTGTTCTCCATATGTATGCTTACTATTATGTGTCACCTAAAAATAAAATAAAACAGTAAAATATGAGACCTCCTCTGTTTATGCTTTCCTATATAGCAGAACCAAGAAACAACTGAATCACATTTTGAGAGCTGCTGTAAAATATGATAATAAAGAAATTTTGTGTCTCTGAATTGACCCAGGCTATTTGGAGATGATTTTTGCAGAAATACAATCAGCAATCACCTGTGATCTGACTAAGAAGAACAGGGACCTCTGAGCCCCACCTGAGAGCAAGTCCGGACCTTCTGCAAAGGGTTTCATTGCTGGACAGTGTCTTTGTTTCAAGACAAACATTTTTGTGTCTCTGAGTTTGCCTCAGAACATGGAAAACGATATCCTTTCAGTACATTACCATCAATTTCCCAATTGTTCAGGTCACGTTATTTCAACAGTGATATAAACATTCTTCCTTTGTTAACTTTAGTAATCATCTAACAGTAACTAGCCTATTGTGCATACCTGTATTCATAATTCCTGAGCAGCAACCATGATACCAACCTAAATGACTTTTTCCTAGATTTCAGAAGTATTAAAATGTGAGTAATTCCAAATCAAGTCAAGATAAAATTTCCCTTTCTCTCCTAAGCCAATTCTCTGCACTCCTGCCGTGGAAGTAACTCTTTCTTTAGTAGCCATTATCTGGGGCTGTGCTGAGCCATACCCCAGTACTGAAGCCACCTTGGAACTCAGGTAGGGAGAGACAGACCCCCACGGGGTCCCCAGCTTAGGAAACAGCTGCACTCTGGGAATGGCCTGGGGCCGTAAGCATTATTGCCAGTCACAATTTTAGGCCAGAAGAATGAGTCTGGGCCACAGAAATTGCCTTTTACTACCCTTCTCCAGAGGACAAAATTTCTAACCAAGACCTCAGGCTACATTAAATACTTTGGGGAAAACTAAGGCAGGGATGGCTATGGTCTTCATAAACCATAGACTCAGTGTGACCAAGAATGCATGAGCTAGTCCAGGCATTTTCTTATGGAACATCTCTTTTTTTTTTTTTTTTTGCGGTACTGGGGATGGAACTCAGGACCCTGCGCTTGCTAGGCAAGTGCTTATTCCACTGAGCTATATCCCCAGCCCCATGGAACATCTCTTGATAAAAAGAACACTAGGCAGAATTTCTGCCTTCAGGTATATATGGACCATTCACAAAAGTGGATACTGACAGAATGAGGAGAACCATATTCAATGTGTAACCTACTTATGATGGCTTCCACGCAAGGACCTTTTAGCCTGTGCAATATGCTGCCCTCACACTGTAAAATAGATTCACTCTATTTGTCCTCATGAAGCAACAAATGCCCGAGAAGCATCAGATTAATAAGTTATTTTTTTTCTATTGGCTTCAGATCACTTGAATTAGATAGTCAGTGACTAGGAATGTAACTAAAGGAGATAAAGGAGAAAACTCCAAGTACATTCTGAAGTGAGTTTAAATCAACTGCATGGTTAGCTTCACATGGCAGAGCCTGGAACTCACAAGGAGCTGAAATTAGATCCCATATGGATCAACTGACTGCTCAGAGCTGCTAATGCTAATACATGTCCCTGGAAGGCAGAGTCCATCCAGGCCATCTTTCCCAGAAATGACCCCACAAATCTGCTGAGTTAATGTGATTATTCTCTCCCCACTTCACTGATAAGAAGCACCGGTATAGTGCCTTGAATTGATACTAGTAATATTATGTTTTTCTTCTGAGGAATTTTTCTTTGACCCTATCAAATGGAGCAAGTCTGTGAAATAAACAAACTTGGTGCACTACCTTTTCCTTTCCTGTAGTTCTGAGTTCTAATTGGAATGTGGAATCACAGTGTCCTGCCTGCAGACATTGAGGCTTTCCTTCCAGGCTGGATAAAAAAGGCCTGGCAGCCTGTGGTGACAGCAGGATTGTTTTATTCACAGTCACCGGTATCACTTATTTATCTCTATGCCACGGGAAAAAAAAAAGTGTTTCAAACATGACACTTTTCCTGTACCTAAATGTTATCCCCCTCAAAATAGGGAGTGACGTAGGGAGCGAAGCCCTGCAGTTTTGGCTCCACGAAGTCATCAGTTCATCCCTTACTGGGAATACTCTTGAGTCCCCACCCCCACAGCCACACCTTGTGCAGGCAGCATCTGTGATTCTGTGATGACCACAGCAGTGACAATGGTTGCTCTCTCCTTGAAGGTTGGATGGGACCTCAGTGCCAGAGCTTCCCTTTCCGAACAGATCACTTGTCCTGTTTCTCTCTGCGTTTCAGTCCTTGAGTGAACAGTGGAGCCCTTGGCTCACACCTTGGCCTCATTCTGCTCTGTAGCACTGCTTACTGCATTCTGACCTCCTGGGACTCTATGGCCAGACCTTTAGTCATGCAGTTGTCAACATCCCAAGAACCAGGGTCTACCACCCTTTGGAGATTACTGCCTGACAGCACTCTAAACTCGGAGAAGCCCCTTTCTCTCCCAGCACTTGGACTACTGAGCATTCTGAGAGCAATCTTCAGAGCTGGCATAAAGGTGCTAAGAGGCCATCACCACTACCCCACAAAACTTACCCAACTCAGTCGGCAGAACACATCAAATTGGTCTTCTATTCCACACACAGAGGCTACATCAAAGCATCTGTAATTCTTCCAAATTCTCATCTTCTGTTCCCTCACCCCGAGCCCCGAGGGAAGGTAAAGTCCATTGGAAGTGAACATCTTCAGCTGCCTGATACCAGACTGCACTCAACTGCATCTGCACCTCCCTCTCCTTTGATACTGGGACACAACACATACCATCCTGCGCACAATTTCTCCTTGAGATCCAAATATCATAACCTCTTGTTTTTCAGAAAGGTGGAATATTTTTTAAACTTCTTAATAGTTTTCTTACATTAAATGACTAGAATTTGAGTGGCAGAATCAGAAACACATACCATTTATAAAGTTTGGTCTATGGTAGTGAGTTATTTGAGGTTTTTTGTTTGTTTATTTGTTTGTTTGTCCTTTTGAGACAAACTCACTATGCAGTTCAGGTTAGCCTTGAGCTAACTTTATAACCCAGGCTGGTCTCAAACTTGCAAAGATCCTCCTGTCTCAGCCTCCCAAGTACTGAGGTTACAGGTGTGCTCCACCACGTCCAGCCATTAGTCTATGGTAGTAAAAAGTGGTGAGTGACATCCGGTGTCTGGGCCCATTCACTTCCTACCACCTTGGAATGCATGTATAGAGTCTTTGTTTCCTAACTCACTCCTTAATGTATTCCGGGTGTTGCAAATTTTATAAAGTGCTCATGTAGTAAGAGGTGTGTGGTATTTTGTTTAAATTTATAGCATCATTTTATAAAAGTTATTTAACATTTGTAATGAGTCGTCACACATTTCCACTGCAGGTACCACACAGTTTACTCATGTCCACAGCATGGCAGGGTCCAGACATCTCCAGCCCAGCGTGAACCAGCTCAGCCCTATGAGGCCCAGACTCCAGGACCAGGACTCCTTCTTCCTGTCCAGTGTTAACCCACTGTCTTCCACCGGCCCCGGGTCCCTAGTGGAGAATTTCTGCCATTGCTGCTGGGACTTTGCACATTCCTGGGATGTGCTTTCTTGGGCGTCACTCTGACTCAGCACCTGCACTTCCCACCTCCCAGATCCAGAGACTTCTTCCTGTGCTCCTTGCCTTTTGAAAGCTCCTACCACTGGTAACCATATTATTTCAGGAGTCCCTAACTCACATTCAGTATGAAGCTTTGCCTTCAGGCTTCCTTCCCAGCTTCCCTGTTCCTCTCTCCTTTTTTTTCTCCAGTTCATGCTCACCTGACCTACTGAAGCCAGTTTTGAATTCCGTTTTGATCCTATGTCCCCAAGTCACCAAAACATTGAAGGATTGCAGACCATTTATAATATGGCTCCACAATTTATCTCAGTCTTTCCTGACTCTTCCTTCCAACAAATCTGTGCCTCAGGTGCATTGATTGGGCTATGGCACTATGAAGTGCTGGGTGGATTTTGTTCGTCCTATCCTCTATTCTTTATGTCTTCCCCTTCCTATTAGTGCTTACCCTATCTTTTTCATATCTTTCAAGCCTACCCATCACACACAGCCCTCTTTCCCCCAGCCCTGCTCACCCGCTTCTTCTGAACTCTGCATCTTTGCCTGCTTCATGTCCTGAGCTTTCCTCACACCCCTGAGCTCCTAAGAAAGCTACATATAGGGATTTTCTGCATCATCAGGGGATTCAGATGCCTCAACCCAACCCAGGGATGGGCGATATGACCCTCTCGCTTCTTCATCATCAGTCTGTGTTTCAGTTCATTAACTTAACATACGTTTATCAGGCTCCTAGTATGGGGCAGGCACTCTGCTATGTATGGAGTCATAAAGTAAATAACTTAGGTGTCTTGTCCCGGAACACTCATGATACTAAATCCATGAGGAGATCACGGAACAGAATGGACACAGGGCGCTGTGATACTGGATTCGGGCCTGGCATCTCCAGGTTCAGTTCCCTGCCTTATCACTTACTATTTCTTCTGCAGTTGTTGTCTGTGCCCAGTCTCCCTCTGTTAGAGGAAATTAGTCATTGCTCTGTCATAGGAAAGTTGCGAGAATAAACATGGTAATGGGCCAGGACTTCGTCCACTACCTGGCACCGAGCATCAGCACAGCAGTGGCCCATGTGTTGCTGGCACTCAGTCCTTAGGAACAGGGAGTTGCCTGTGACTGCTTAGGACTCCGAGCGAGGGGCAAAGGGGATATACCCCACGTAGGGGTAAAAGCACTGGGAGAATAGAGCACTGGAAAACTTCAAAGTGCTTGTTCAACTTCAAACTTCCTTGTGACCATTCTGAGCACTTGCTTTTTGGGAAAAAAAATTAACTTATGAAGGATTTGACACAGAAGCAAGGGAACATCAATATTCATCTTGAGAGCATAGAGTATTTAGGTAGCAGCATTATAGCTGGAAAGTGCTGTTTTAAGAAAAACAATCCATATTTTTGTCTATCCCTTGTTTCTAAATTTGAAGGAATAAATGTAGATCATCCCATCTATAGAAAGCCTTTCTATGTTAAAAATACACTCACCACCCCAACACACACACACAGTTATGACAGGAAAACTATTGCACATAAGCACAGCGGAAGTCAGAGAATGCCATCCTCCTGGGGACACAAGAACTGTGGCAAGGAGGAGGGAAGGGGACATTGGTCTTGCTTGTCCCACTCCTGCCAAATTCAGGAGCCATCATCCTACAGTTGTGTGTGACTGAATATTCTGACCCTAGGACCTAGGCTTCTTCCTCAAGAGAAGTGGAGAAGGCCCAGCTCTCAGAGAGACAGAAACTTCTCACTGAATGCACTTGATTATCAGTAAGGTGACGCTCTAAGCAGTTTGGTCATAGATACTTTTCCTAGTTCCCAGTGGACAAGAGCTCAAAAGGATGCAAAGTTAGGTTCTGACTTGAATTTAGTGGCCAGGAGTCTGGCTGGCTGAGTTATCCATCACATGGTTGTGACAACCTTGTAAATCTCCAACCAGTGACAAGAACAAGAGAGAATGTGTGATTTGTGCACCCAAATGCTGTGCTGAATTGTATTTATTTTCTTTTATAACTTCCACTGACAACCAGATAGCCTCCCTAAAGTCAAAATAACCTACTTTGTCATCCTATCATAGCTTGTTTCCTGCCTAATATTTTGTTGGATAGTCTTGTTGCTGACATGATGTACTTGGAACCAGAGAGCATGACAGAGTAGTTCAGGGGACACAGATTCTGAGAAGAAAAGGATCCTTTCAGAGAGTTGATGGGGGGAGGCAGAGCCAGCTTCAGTTGTTAATGTTATCTTATGAGTTATGTGACCTTTAGTTATTATATATCAACTTGACCGGATTAGAAAATGCCTAGCAGATGAGTAAAGTCTGCAGATGTTTCCAGAGGTGATTGGCATGTAGATTAGCAAACCAAGGAGTGGGGACATCCTGGGTGTGGGTGTCACCAACCAATAGGTTTGCAACCTCTTTGAATGAAAGAGAAAAAATGAAGAAGCACCATTCTGCACGAACAGGTGCATCTTTGGCTACTGTCATCACCTATGGACATTAGAATCCAGTTGGGTCAGCTTTTCAGCTCAGACTCACACCAGCAACACTCCAGAGAGCTTCCAGGTCTTCTTTAGTCTTAGACTGGTGCACATTCTTGATCCCTCTTGCTCTGTAGCTTCTTGTTCTTCTTGTACTGAGCAGCTCCTGGATCCTCAGATCACCAGAGTACAGATAGATATCATGGACTCTCCTACCTTTGATCCTGTCAGATTACCTAACAACCAGTGTGTGTGTGTGTGTGTGTGTGTGTGTGTGTGTGTGTGTGTGTGCATGTGTTTCTGTTGATTCCATTTCCATAGAGAAACTTAACCAATATAAATTATAAATCTGCTAAGTTAACTGTTCTGCACTCTTGCTGTGCATTATTCTCACAAGTCTAAGAAAGAAACAAGAGAAGAAAGCTTGGGAATTTGAAGCAGGGATGACATTCTAGTTTAGTCAGCATCTCCTGAGTCTCCCATATGTTCAGCACACATGTCACTGTGAGTTCTGGATTGAAAGGCCTCTGTAAACTTATTTTTCAAGGATGGTTCACCAATGACTGTGTGAATGAAGGAAGGAATTTATCTCCTGTTAAATAGATTGTACTGTGGTTCCTAGACACAAAGTTGGTAGGGAGTCACTGAGGATCACAAAAGACATGATGTGATCAGGGCTCTCCTGAGCACAAACAGGTAAGATGGAGCCTGGATACTTCAAGACTCTGCCCTCCATCTTCCCAGGCACCCTTCCAAGAGCCTTGCCACTCCAAGCTTAAACCAACTTGAAATTTCCAAGGTTAGAATGAATGCCAGTTAGACTCCACCCATAGAAGGAGAAAATCATCTCAGCATGGAAAACAAAGGAGATTTGTTTACATGCTCTGTCTAGTAAAGCTGTGCACAGGGAGAGATGCCTACTACAAGAGGTGGCACCTCAGGTAGCATCTTGGTTTCTCCCTCTGCCAACCCTGCAGCCTATTGGCCAGAACAGGCCAGAAGACTGGGGAAAGGACTTATCTTTAACAAGAGAGCCCATATGCCAACCCAGATAAGAAAATGTTTACTGAGTGTTTATCAAGTCCAAAGCAAGGGCCACGTGCCACCTGGAGCCCACATTAGAATGAGATTGTAAGGAACCTAAGTCCAGAAAGGAAGATGAGTCATGCAGAGAAAATCACACAGGAAGCTCGTAAAGCACAGAAGAGATACCAGATTCAGTGCCATGGGGACTTAAATACATCAGAATTTGAGATGTGCCTTAAAAGATAGGCTGGGTTTTGCATGTGAACGTGGAGAATACCTCTACCCCAGACTGAGTAAGTGGAAGATGAGAAGGCAGAGATCTGTTCAAGGAACACTGGGGGAGTCGCTTTGGTCAAAGCCTTGGGATGTGAGGAGAGAGACCAGCAAATGGCTCTGAGAAGTAGGCTGAGGTGTTTGAAGTTTATCCTCAAAGCAGCAAGAAGGCTTTGAAGGTTTTGGATGGAGGAGTATCATCCAGTCCCTAAGTGAGAAGAAGCCTTGGAACCAGCAGTATTATCCCCTGGAGAAAGAGCTGTATATGCACCTTGTTTCATTGTATGTAGGTCAGTCTTGCAAGGAGGCAGGGAAACTGGGTCGAGGGTACCTGTCTTAGTCACTTTCCTGGTATCTGGACAAAGCACCCGACATCCAGAACTTAAAGGAGGAGAGGTCTACTGGGGCTCACATCTTGAGCCCATAGTTGGCCAGTTCTGAGGCAAGAAGGCATGGTGGTAGGACCCATGAAAAACTGCTCACCCTGTGGCTGCCAGGAAGTAGTGAGAAAGAGAGCCGCCTGGGAGGGAGAGAGACTTCCAGGTCAAGGCTCCATAATCTGTCTCCAATCAGACCCCACCTCCTAACATCACATTTAGCTATTGTACCCCCCGGGATCCAGTCAGCTTCTGAAGCCCCACTTAGGAGCCCATGAGGGTTTGTGGGACACCTAGGCATAAACCTGAATAGTACCCCAGGAAGATGGCACCTCAGGGTATGCTAAGTGAGAATGGCATGCTGGAAAGGGGGGCCAGATTTGGAGTGTTTCCTGCAAATCTCCTTCCATAAAATTGTGGAATTTTATGGAACTTCTATTCCATAGGATAGGACTACAATACTCTCCTACCTGTGTAGCCTTCAAGGGATTAGATGAACTAAGGTGCAAAGGCCTTGTGTAGCTGAGGTCACGGTTAGACACCAGACACCTGATCATGTTACTTTCCTTGGTAAATGGCGGATTTGGGTGCAGCAACTCCATGTTCCAGGGACAATCATGAAAGGAGGTGGGTGGTTCTTCCCCTTACCTCTTGGTTGACATTGGTGCAAATCCAGCAGTGAGTCCACTGGGGGTTTTGTATCAGTCTCAGTGACCAGGAAGGTGCTCATGTCCAGAACCTATTGTAGGTAGACAAGCTGTCCCTCCTGCTGCATGGGATCCAGTCACACTGCCTTTGGAGCAGCACAGACTCCAGCACCTGGTATCTGGATGCACCTTCATTTTCTTCTGTTCAGGGAGAAAGGGCCTGTTAAAGACCAACATTGTCAACTGGGCAGGGGCTGCTCAGTTGATCCACAGGGAGTTTGTGTCTGCTTGGCCAACAGAACAACTTTCTATCATGCCAAAGGTACATACTGTGGGCTTGGGCCTCCTGCATGGGGTCTTTTCCCTGTGACTTTGTGTTTCATTTCGTTTCTCTAGAGAGACTTCAGCTACGGATATAATATGTGCCCAGATATTTCTAACTTCTGTAAGAAATCAAACTTATATTAAACATTCAATAGGATCTAAATCTAGCACTTAAATGGATCAGCTTCTATTGAGATTCTGTGGTCTGTGCAAAGGTAGCGAGAGCTTCATCAGCATCAGTTAAACTTCTTTGTCTTTTAGGAGTTTTTCATTATTTTAGGAATATGAGTTCAGTGGATTAAAGAGTGATGTCACTCTTGTCACTGATGTTTCTGAGCCAAACGGAATTTTGTTTATAACTGCGTTCCTCTTAGTCTGAACCTGTTATGTAAGAAAATTAGAATCATCCTTCATATATTTCCAGGCTTAAGTGACTGCAGCGTAAACATCCAAAGATGAAATAAATAGTTTAAGAGAGCAGGTATGGTTTTCCCCTCTTATACCGAGTCTGCTTTTTCAGGGCTGTAAAACGAACTTTAACATTTTTCTTTGAAGATACCTGCAATGAATGAGTAATGTTGGTACTTGTGGGAGCCTCTGGACACCCACCAGCCTGCCCTCAACTCCTTTCCATTGTTTTATTTCGACCTTTCTTCCTTCATTCATTCTTTCTTGGGTAAAATTGTAGATAGCCAGATAGATTATAAAAGTTGGCATTCATTAAAGCTCCCTAACTGAACAAAAGCTCCACTGGAAGACGCATTGCCTTGGTAGGTTTTATGGATACAATCACTAAGACTTAGACACTCCATTTAGATTATTTTGCTTGGCAGTCCTGCTGTACACAAGAACAAAAACGAATCCTCCCAAAAGCAGCACAAACTCCCTATTGAGGTATGATGACCAGGAGGGGTAAAACATTGACAAATGCCCAAAGAGGCAGCTTGTTAGCCATGTAAACTAATATAAATTCAGTAGGCAGCTTTAGCATCCAAAGATCATAAATTGAGAAATTATGATACTGTTGAAGGCTATTGTTACAAGGTTTTTCTATGTACCTCACCATGTATGAATTTATGGGAGAACAAGATAAAAACTCTTTTGTATTATACAGCTGTTCTTCAGAGAATTTAAATCTATTAAAAACTGGTTTCTCCTGGTCCTGGTTGGTTTTCACACACTCCTCCCCTCCATCCTCCTGCTGTGATGCTTCCTGCAGCTGGTGGCCTTGTTTTGGTCCCATGGCTGAAACAGCCTCTAAATAAACACGGAGAATGTTTCAGAATATAAATGCAGCCATCGGTTCCCAAACAAAGTTGACCCAGGTATTTTTGTTTATACATTGTGCATAGTGTACTGCTGATTTGCTTTTGTGGTACTGGGTATTGAACCTGCCTCTCCCTTTTAAATTTTACTTTTGAGACAGGGTCTCGTTAATTTGCTAAGATGTCTGGATTGATCTTGAACTTGTGTCTTCTTGCCACAGCTTCAGAGTGCTGGGATTGCAGGCATGGGCCACACTGCGCAGCCCAAGTATATATATTTTAAACTCTTCATTTAGAGACTCTAAGGCTTTGTCTTCAGTTCACCACAGCCTCGCAGTGAAAGCAAAGCAGAATTATGTGTTGTTACACTTGTGTACAATCTCTTCAAGCTAATTTCTCAGCACCATTACCTTGAAAGCACTTCCTTTTCTTTGGGCTCACATTTCCTTAGTCCCAAGCTGCTCATTGTGCCACATTTTAACTTTAAAGGCCTGTGTGGGAATCAGATTCTGGTGATTAATTTCATATGTTAATTTAGCTGGTGCCAACACTGTATTCTGGAGGTTTTGGTGAAGGTTTTGTTGTTTGCTTGTTTGGTTGTTATTTCTTTAGTTTTTGGGGCGATGAGGTTCACGTGTCAATTGGTAGGGCTGGAGGAAATGACATTTCTTCCCATAATGTGGGTGAGTCTCCTCCAATCACTTGAAAGCCTTTGTCAGAATAAAGCTTGCCTCCTTGAGATCTGAGATTGGGGGCAGATGCTTGTGCAGCCTAGGTGTGACACCGGCTGAGGTCTCCAGACTGAGCTTCCCTGTCCTACCTGGGGCTCCTCCACCCTACAAAGTCACAGGAGCCAACTTTGCAAATACAGCAATCCCTGCCAAGCTATTTCTAGCTATCTCTGTAGTTTCTTACCTTCCATTTATTTCTATATCTTTGTTTTTACAGGAAGTGATAAAAATATGGCTATATTGAAACTTTAAAAATTAATTACAGTAAAAGATACCTTGCCATTAGTTCCCCTTTAAGCACTCCTTAATACTGCAAACACACTTATCCATTGTTTTTGCAACTGGCTGAAGTAGTTCTGGATATCTACTTATATGAGTGTCCGTTGCCTCCTGTGGCTTCCCTGGTATCCTCAACCAATTCAAAACATCTACTTTTTACCATCATTTTGAGTTGAGGACACAGCAAGAATTCACACAGTGCCAGATCCATTGAAAAAGGTGTATGAGGATACAACATGAGGTTTGACAGGAATCGCCTTTAACGTTTCAAACCAGTTCTGGACATTGAGGGTGCTGTAAAAGGGCACCCGTGAAGGAAGACTTGCAGGACTCCAGAACGTGGCAAGAATGATGGGATAGTTGTGCTCTGAGCTAGCAGAAGTATGGTGAGCAGGATGAAGAGAACTATGTCTTTTACACTATTTTCTATTTATTTAAACACAAATTGTATTTTTTGACCACTCCGCGTATTTCTCACTCCATGTGGTTTGCTGTTTCTCTAGGAATCCTGGTGAATACACTGGCTTTTCCCAGCCCTTTGTCCTGTCTCTGTTTCTCTTGATCTCTTCCAGGCTCCTTTTCTGCCCCATTTCCTCTCTGAGCCCAGAAAGCACAATTTCCCTCTCAGAACAAAAGTTTCGAATCACAGGCCCCATATCCAGCTTCCCAGTTTAGGAACAGTTTGCCTCCACTGTTTCATCCTGCGACCATCTCCTTCACCACCCAGGATCCGTCTTTTTTAGACCTCCTGCCCTGACTTTCTTGGGCACATGCAGCTCAGCTATTTTCTGAATCTGCTTACTTGGCTTGCCTTTTAGGCATCAGGTGTGTATTCTGTGTGGCTCTTTAGAGGTTTTCACATCCCTGCCTGGGGTTGCAGCCAGTGCACTGGGTTCCCCTTCACGGGTGGCTTGCTGGATCCCTATGACCACGTGTCCATGCTGCATACCACATTCATGCTTTTCAATCTGTTTTCACCTTGTCCTCAACCCAGCAGGATCACAGCTTGAATAAACCCCTATTTCTACCTGGAGAACATGTGGAAAGTCACAGCCATGTGCCCCTTTGCCCATTTTACAGACATTCTAGCCTAAAGCCTGCTGTGGCCCTGGATCTGCCCTCTCTCCTGTGGTCTAAGAGATTTCCACAATTGACTCCTTCATTAAGAGAGTAGGGACTTGAGGCCTAGATATGAAATCACCAGCACCATGTTTTGGCCCCTATTTATCTCAGAGACCTTAGGCTTAATATGGATTTATTTGCAAGTGCAATTCTCAATTCAGATATCTTGTTCCTAAGAATAAGACTTATAATAATTAGGTTCTCAGGGATTAATTAATCAAGCAGATAATCAAGCCTTCCTTCCCTGCTTATACATTTTGGAAGCTTCATCATGTTTTGCCTTCCATTTCCTCCATCATGGTCTTTGCTGGGCAGGATCTCTGTGATGCTTCTCCACTGTCCCATGGCCTCCAGGACTTGGAGGCACCTGTCTTGAAGGATGGATCTGCTGTCCTCTGCACCTCTTCTCCCCAGTCCATATCTTCTCATATCTTCAGAGTTGCCATTAGCATCATAATCCCTCTCACCAAAGCAAGGAATGATGGAGGCTGTGTGTGCATCCACATGTCACAGCCACATAGCCAGGCTGTCCCCCTTGCTGCAAGGCTTCCATTGTCCTTAGTCACCCAGGCAGGTGGAGACACAAAAGACGGAAGTGGTGAAAGCCAGAGACCACTGCAGAGGATGCTGAAGAAGGTGCTACTGGAGAAAGGGCCTTGTTTCTCTCTTGAGAGGCGCTTGTCCTGGGGCAGTGATAGGCCAGGGCTATCCAACTCCAGCTCAGCACACCAATCAGTGACAGCGCAGACTTTTGAAAGCCAGCTGCTAAGCAAACAGTAGCTTGAAATCACCAGAGAAAGTGGCAAAGTTACAAACCTGTTTGTGCTCCTGTTGTGTTCTAAAGAGCTAGTTTGTCAGCACACCACTTGATGTGAGTGAGGTTCTGGTTGCCAGTCGTTTCCACAGAGGCAGCAGCTTTAGGTTCTTAATGTGAGACAGAGATATAAAAACCAAGAGAGAGGAAGAAAGATTGCCATTCCCAAGGATTCACAGCACCCTCCTTCTCCCTTCCCAGCCAGAGATGGGCACCCTTCTTCCTTCTCCCAGACAACCACTTCCCCCAAAAGTTAGAATCCAAGGCCTTTCTAGCCAAGCCTCAGCTGGGGTCCCCTTCCAGTTATGGAATAACATCTTCTGCATATGTCTGTCACCATATGGTCCCCGAGATTGAAAAGCTGATTAGTTTGTCTGCTCTTGTAGTTTTTCTGCTTTTCTAGACTGTTGCCACCTCAAAGACAGAAAGCCAGTTTCCCTTACTCTTGAATATGCCCAACCTCACTCTGTATCTAGATATGATACACCATCAATACACCTTCCATTATTCCTAATCAAAGAAGAGGAAGAGAGAAAAGAAAAATGTATCAAAGAAGCATATATCTGGGGAAATAACCAAACCCTGAGGACCCATCAGAATAACGAGAACCACAACTACTTTATTAAGAAAGATAAGACTGGAACCCCAAGGAAAGTCAGAGGACCTCTGCTCATCTCTGAGATCAGTACCATGGAGAGACACACGGCACAGGCTACTTAACATTCTATCCTAGCTAACTTCAGGTAGAAAATATCCAGTCCCCATGTGTAAGAGGAAATTGCTGGTTTAAGTGAAGCTCACCTTAGTTTGGGTAAGTGGTTACTTTATATTGGTTATATATGTTTGCTTGCAAAGAATAAAGGTTTTGTAAATCTCTTAATACTCTGTAAGGTAAGTGGTCATTGAATGACCCCATTAGTAGCAAGGTGACAGGATCCTGGCAGCCACCTGGCCATTACCTTCATGTGCAGACAGAAAGAAGTGGCTTTCTGGAAGCTGAGTGGATTGTAAGGGAATTCCTTCCTTTTCCCAATCGATGAAGCAAAACCTACTATTTTGCATGACTCAAAAATAGCCTTTACAAATAAAGTACAAAGGTCTTGACATTTCTGACACACAGTGAAATGTCTGTAAAGCGATTTATGGGGAAATTGTTTTAAAAATTGGATATATCTCTGTTTGTTTCCAAGTTTAGAAAATGTTTGCACTGTAGATCCTCAGCCACTGCTACGGTTACGCTTCAAAGTTAGTTGGTTCAATAAATTATTTCTGAAGAACTCATAGGATTTATTAGGATTTTAAATTATTGCACTTGAGCAGAAATTGGTGTATAATCCAACCATTAAAATGTATAAATTAATAGCACTAAACCAAAGGCCAGCCTGAGATGCCACACTGATTGAACCCTATCTGCTTTTATGAAATGGCATGTTTTCTGCAAAACCAGATGAATTTAAAAGTATAGTTTAGAGTACAACAATTATACTAATTGTAGAATTAACATTAAAAAGTCCTTTTTAATTTTTATTTTAAAGAAAAAATCCAAAACAATATTATAGGAGAGTAATAATGGTTAACATGTCGTGTACTGTTATCTTTAAATTAGTTACTCAGAGTATAAGGTATCAGCATTTAATTGCCCAAACAATATTAACACAAACGTATCTTTTCAGTGAACTAAGAAGAATTAGTAGTATAACTATTTTAATTTATATATATATATATATATATATGTGTATATATATATATATATATATATATATATATATATATATTTCCTTTGCTTTCATCTTATGCTAGGGAAACAATACAATGTTTACACATCTGTGTCTGGTTTATTTCACTTATGAGTATGGTCTCAAATTGCATCCATTTATCTATAAAATTCTCCAATTTATCTTTCTTTGAGTTTGAGTACTACTCTATTATATAAAAAGACCAGTGGTTTTTATCCATTCCTCAGCTGATGGGCATTTGGGTTGTTTCCAAGATCTAGCTATGACAAATTGTGCTGCTATAAACATGGATACACAGCTGTCACTGTAGTATGAAGTTTTTAATTCCAATAGGAAGATACTCAGAAGTGGAATAACCAGGTCAAATGGAAGCTCCAATCCTAGTTTTTGAGGAATCACCACACTGATTTCCAGAGTGGTTGTACCAGTCTACACTCCCACTAAGAGTGGAGAAGGTTACCTTTTCCCTACAGCCCCTCCAGCATTTGTTATTGGTTAATTTCTTAATGATAGTTATTCTTTCCAGAGTGGAATCTCAGTGTTGTTTGAATTTTCACCTCTCAAATGACCAGTGACATTGAACATTTTTTCATAGGTTTAATTGCTGTTTGTATTTCTTCCTCTGAAAATTGTGTATTCATCTTGATGACCATTTTTTGAATTGAGTGTTTAAATTTGGGAGGTCTGACTTTTTGAGTTCTTTAACATTCTCCATAGTTAACCTTTGAAGAGGATCCATCAAACGTTTTTCCCACATTGTGGATTGTCTCTTCTATCAGTTGGTAGTTTCTCTTGCTGTGAAAAAGCTTTTTAAGATGTGAACCCCGTTGTTTATTCTTTGTGATAGTTCCTGTGCAATCAGGGTTTTATTCACAGTCTTTGCCTATACCAATAGGTAAAACCAAGAGTTTTACCTGTTCTATCTTCCAGAAGATTTAATGTTTCTCTTAATATTTAGATTTTTGAACCATTTTAAATTTAGTTTAATGCACAGTGAAAGATATGAGTCCAATTTTAATTTTCAGCTTGTGCAAAGCCAGTTTTTCCAGCACCACTTATTAAAGAGCCAGTCTTTCTTCCAGTATATATGTTTGGCACCTTCATCAACTATAAGGTGGCTGAATATGTCTAGAGTTGTTTCTGCATCTTCTAGTCTGTTCTACTGATCTTCAGTCTGTTTTTTGCCAGTCACATGCTGTTTTCATCACCATAGTTTTATAGTATAATTTCAAATCAGGGATTGTGATACTCCCTGGCTTGCCTTTGTAGCTCAGAATTATCTCTACTCTTCTAGGTCTTTCCTGGTTCCAAATGAATTTTAGGATTTTTTCTCTAATTCTGTGAGATATGATATTAGAATTTTGATTGGAATTACATTAAATCAATATAACAGTCTTGGAAGTATGGCCATTTTTACTATATTGGTTCTTTTTTAACCAAGAGCAAGGGATATCTTTCCATTTTTTGATATCTGCATCAATCTACTTTTTCAGAGTATTATAGTTTTCAACATAGAGGTCTTTTACATTCATTAGATTGATTTCTTGGTATTTCATTTTTTGGATGCTATTATGAAAAGTGTTGTTCCCTTAATTTCTGTCTCAGTGTATTTATTATTCTTGTATAGGAAGACCACTGATTTTTGAGTATTGATTTTGTATCAAGTAATGCTGCTGAATTTGCTTATTAAATCTAGCAGTTTTTATTGAAGGTTTTGGGGTCTTCTATGTAGAGTATCATGTCACCTGCAAATAATGATAATTTAATTTTTTTGCTTTTCTATTATTATTCCTTTTATTTCTCACTCTTGTCTAATTGCTCTGGCTAAAGTTTTCAGGACTGTGATGAATAAGAGTGGATGCAATTGACATCCTCATCTTGTTCCTGATTTTAGGGTGAAAGTTTTCAGTTTTTATCCATTTAGTATAATATTGGCTGTTGGTTTGCCATGGCTTTTACTAGATTGAGGTAAAGACAATATTCTGATTTTGTGTATGGCTTTTATCATGTGGATACTGGACTTTGTCAAAAGCTTTTTCTGCATCTATTGAGATGAATATGTGATTTTTGTCCTTGGCTCTATTAATATGGTATGTTACATTTATTGATTTACATATGTTGAATCATCTTTGCATCCCTGGTATGAATCCCACTTGGGCATGGTGTATAATCTTCTGGATGATTTGTTGCATTCTGTTTCCCAGTACCTTATTGAGAATTTTTGCATCTATGTTCATTAGGGAGGTTGGCCTGTAGTTCTCTTTCTTAGTTGGTTCCTTGTCCAGTTTTGGTATCAGGGTAATGCTTGCTTCCAGGAATGAATTTGAGAGTATTGTTTCCCTTTCAATTTCACAAACTTTTCAATTTCAAGTGTTTGAGAAGTGTTAGTGTTGTCTTCTCTAAATTTCTTATAGAATTCATCAGTGAATTAGTCATGGCCCTGGCTTTTCTCTCTTGGTAGGTTTTTAATTACATCTTTGATTTCACTGATTGATATTGGTTTATTAAGGATTTTTATATCTTTTTTATTAAGCTTTGGTAATTCATATGTATCTAGGAATCTGTCCATTTTTTCTGCATTTTCCATTTTATTAGAATACAAGTATTTGAAGTAGGTGTAGATGATCTACTGCATTTCTGCAGGGCACATTTTGACTTCAAATTTTTCATTCCTAATTGTGTGGATTTGAATCTTTTCTTTCCTTTTCTTGATAAGATTGACTAAAGACTTTCCAATTTTATTTAATCTTTTGAAGAAACAACTCTTCAATTCATTGATTCTTTGTATTGTCTTTTGGCCTCCAATGAATTAATTTCTCCTCGATCTTTGTAATTTCTTCCCTTGTATGAGTTTTTGTCTTGGTCTGCTCTTCTTTTTCTAGAAGTTTGAGGTTCAACATCACGTTACTTATTATACTTTCTCTGTTTTCCTAGTATGGATATTCATTGCTGTAAATTTCCCTCTTAGGCCTGTTTTTATTGTGTCCCATAATTTCTAGCATGTTGTATTCTCATTATCATTTAATTGTAGAGACTAATTTCTTCTTTAATTTCATCTGTGACCTATTGTTTGTTCAGGAAGGTGCTATTTAATTTTCATCTTTTTATGAAGTTCTTGCAGTTTCTTTCACCATTGATTTCCACTTTCATTGCACTATTGTCAAGAATATGCATGGGATAATTTCAATTCCTTGGCATTTACTTAAGTATGTTCTATGGGCTACTATGTGGTCTATTTTGGAGATCATCTGATGTGCAACTGAGAAGAATGTGTATTCTGATGTGGGGTGGAATTATCTGTAGACATTTACTAGGTCCATTTTTTTAAAAGTATGGCTCAGTTCTGATTTCATTTTATATTTTTTATCTAGTTGATCTCTTTCTTTGTGATAGTGGATATTGAAATCCCCCAATACAATTGTATTAATGTTTATTTGATATTCTATATCCATTAATATTTCTTTCATATAGTGAGTGTACTGCTATTTTTTTTATTTAAAAAAAATAAAAGTACAAAAACATATTGACAAACAGACACCAATTAGCATAAAAAATAGTACAATCACATCTAATCTATAGACAAGGTGATATGGTCTCAACAGTGGTCATTGCTTTATCCATTAATATCTTCGAAGTGTAAATACATAAACCCATATACAGACATGCAAATTTAGTCAGACAATCAATTCTCTCAACAATAGAAAAAACACAAAAACCAAAAATCCAAAGACAAAAAACAAAACAGGCAAACATCAACAACAGCAACAACAACAACAATAACAAAAAAAACACCAATAGTTGCTGCTTTACATATTGATATCT
>PVLD010013224.1:0-56929 GCA_004027595.1 Dinomys branickii | reverse complement strand
GGTCTCTTCTGGTTCCAGATGAATTTGAGGCATATTTTCTCTAGATCTGTGAGGTATGCTAACAGTAGTTTAATGGGAATTGCATTGAATCTGTACAACAGTTTTGGTAGTATGGCCATTTTTACAATGTTAGTTCTTCCTAACCATGAGCAGGGTATGTTTTTCCATTTATTGAAATCCTCTTCAATCTCCTTTTTCAAAGTTTTCACTGAATAAATATTTCACATTCTTTGTTAGATTGATTCCTAAGTATTTCAATTTCTTGATTGCTATTGTAAAGGGTATAGTTTCCTCAGTTTCTCAGTCTGTTTGTTGTTCATGTATAGGAATGCTATTCATTTTTGGGTGTTGACTTTGTATCCGGCTGCACTGCCGAATTTGTCAATTAATTCCAGGAGTTTTCTTGTGGAGTTTTCGGGGTCCTCCATGTATAGTATCATGTCGTCTGCAAATAGTGATAGTTTGACTTCTTCCTTTCCTATCCTTATTCCTTTTATTTCTCTCTCCTGTCTGATTGCTCTGGCTAGCGCTTCCAGAACTATGTTGAATAAGAGTGTGATAATGGATATCCTTGTCTTGTTCCTGACTTTAAAGTGAAAGTTTTCAGTTTATGTCCATTTAGTATGATGTTGGCTGTTGGTTTGTTGGATGGCTTTGATCACATTGAGGTAGAGGCCATCTATTCCTATTTTTTCTAAGGTTTTTAACATGAATGTATGTTGGACTTTATCGAAAGCCTTCTCTGCATCTATTGAGATGATCATGTGGTTTTTGTCTTTGACTGTATTAATATAGTGTATTACATTAATTGATTTGCAAATATTGAACCATCCCTGCATTCCTGGAATGAATCCTACCTAGTCGTGGTGTTTAATTTTCCTTATGATTCACTGTAATCTGTTTGCCAATATTTTGGTGAGTATCTTTGCATCTATGTTCATTAGCGAGATTGGCCTGTAGCTCTCTTTCTTGGTTGGGTCTCTCTCTGGTTTTGGTATCAGTATAACACTTGCCTCCAGAAATGTGTTGGGGAGAGTTGCTTCCTTTTCGATTTCATTGAAGAGTTTGAGGAGAGTTGGCATTAGATCTTCTCTAAATGTTTTATAGAATTCTGCTGTGAATCCATCAGGGCCTGGGCTTTTCTTTGTTGGGAAGTTTTTAATAACGTTTTCAATCTCATTAATTGATTTTGTGTTGTTCAGGATTTTTACGTCTTCCTGATTCAAGTTTGGAAATTTGTACCTTTCTAGGAATCTTTCCATTTCTTCTGTATTTTCTATCCTATGGGAATACAGATTTTCAAAGTAGGTATTAATGATCTTTTGTATTTCTTTTGGATCTGTAGTGATTTCATCCTTTTCATTCCTCATTGCATGAATTTGAGATCTTTCCCTTCTTTTTTTGATAAGGTTGACTAGGGGTTTATCAATTTTGTTTATTCTTTTGAAGAACCAACTCTTTCATTCACTAATTTTTTTAGAGTTTTCTTCATCTCAATTGCATTAATTTCTGCCCTGAGTTTTATAATCTTCTCCTTCCTTTGGGCTCTTGGTTTGGCTTGTTGCTCTTTTTCTAAGCGTTTGAGGTGTATCATTAGGTTATTTATTTGCTCTCTTTCTATTTTCTTTGCATATGATTTCATTGCTATAAATTTCCCTTTGAGGACTGCTTTCATTGCATCCCACAGATCCCAATAGGTTGTACTTGCGTTTTCATTTATTTGTAGGTAATTTTTAATATCTTCTTTAACTTCTTGTGTGACCCATTGGTTATTCAGGAGGTTGTGTCTAATTTCCACGTATTTATGTGGTTTTTAGAGTTCTCTTTTTCATTAATTTCCAATTTTATTGCACTGTGTTCCAATAATATGCATGGGATAATTTCAATTCTTTTGCATTTAGGTAGATATGCTCTATGGGCTAGAATGTGGTCTATTTTGGAGAAAGACCCATGTGCAGCTGAGAAAAATGTGTATTCTGATGTTGTGGGGTGTAATACTCTATATACATCTACTAAGTCCATTTGTTCACATGCTTGGTTCAGGTCTGTTATTTCTTTGCTGAGTTTCTGTCCGGTTGACCTGTCCCTTTGCATCAGAGGGGTGTTTAGGTCCCCTATTACAATAGTGTTATTAGTTATTTGATTTTTTACGTCTGTTAAGATTTGACTTGATAAGTTAGGTGCTCCATGGTTTGGTGCACAAATGTTTAGGATTGTTACCTCTTCCTCTTGCAGCTTTCCCCTAACTAGTATGTAATGGCCTTCTTTATCTCTTTTGATTGTTTTCGGTTTGAAGTTTACATTGTTTGCAAACATAATAGCTACCCCTGCTTTTTTCTTGGGATCTGTTGCATGGAGAATTGTTTTCCAACCTTTAACTTTCAACCTGTGGATTTCCTTTTGAGTAAAATGTGTTTCCTGTATACAGCATATCGTTGGATTGTGTTCCTTAATCCACTCTTCCAATCTTTTCCTTTTGACTTTTGAGTTGAGGCCACTTACATTCATGGTTATCATAGTTATATGTTGGCTTATTCTAGTCATGTTATTTACTTGATGTTTTTCTTCGTTTGCTGTTTACTTGCTTGTTCTGTTTAGGGAGTTAATTCTATTGTTGTTCTTGGAATTGTGGTCTCTTTTTTCTCTGTCTAGAATATCTTTTAGTGCTGTTTGCAATGCTGCTTTGGCACTCATGAAGTTTTTCAGTTGTTCTTTGTCATGGAAGTATTTTATTTCTCCATTGAATTTGAAGGATAGTTTTGCAGGATACATCAGTGTGGGTTGGAACCTGTTTTGTCTCAGAATCTGTAATACCTCGCTCCAAGCTCTTCTTGATTTCATGGTTTCTGTGGAGAAGTCTGCTGTGATTCTGATGGGCTTTCCTTTATCGGTGATTTGTTTCATTTCTCTAGCAGCTTTTAATATTGTGTTCTTTTGCTGGATATCTGGAATCTTGACTATTATATGCCTGTGTGTGTTTTTCTTTGGGTTATAGATCATTGGGGTTCTATATGCCTCGATTAACTGAACTTCAGTATCTTTTACCTTGTTTGGGAAATTTTCTGCTATTATTTCAGCAAATATTCTTTTTATATCGTTTGTGAGATCTCCTGCTGTTTCACACACTCCTATAACTCGAATATTGTTATGTTTTCCCTCATCTTGGAGCTGTTGGATTGACTTTTCTTGTGTCTTTGATGATATTATGAGATTCTTCCTTTCATGCTCATAAGCTGCCATGCTGTCTTCAAGGTCTGAAATTCTATCTTCGGTTTCATTTAAGCGGTTTTGCAAGCTTTCAGTGTAAGTTTTCAAATCCTGGCATTCTCTTTGGACCTGTTTCATTCTTGGTAATTCATTCCTAAATTGTTCTTGTAACGTTTCCATTTGTTTCCTATTTTCTTCTAATCTTTTGTCTATTTCTTCTCTATATGTACGGAACATTTCTTCCATTATTGTTTTCAGTTCGTTTTTTGTCTGAGAGATCATTGCAGGTATGTGGCTTATTTCTGCTTTAAGCTCTTTTATGGCCTGTTGGAGTTGTTTCATTTCGGATGCAATCGTTTCATAACTTGCAGGTATGTGGCTTCCTGGTTCCCCTGTATCCTTGCATTCAGAACTTGTTCTGGGTGAGGTTGAGTTCTGAGACTGCGTTTTGTTCCTCTGTTTTCCCATTTTGGGGTATCAGATTCAAAATGTGGAGCTATAAATTCCCCAGGCAGTTCAGCAGGCAAAGATCTGCTGCAGAGGCTGCTCCAATGACTCCTTCTCTTTGGGAGAATGTCCCCTAAGCTTCCTGCTCAGAGATCTGCTTAAAAGGCTGCTCAGATGCTGCTTTGTGGACCTTGCTATTCCCTACCCCGAGACCTGGCTGGGGCGCATAAACAGCTCACCACTCCAGGGACCCTGCAGGCAGGGGGCCGCTCAGGTGTTCCTCCCTGGGTGGAGCTCCTCCCCCACTCAAAAATCTTGTCGGGGCGCCCAGCCAGTTCTTCCGTCCCAGGTACAGTGCAGTCAGAAGTGCTGCTCAGATGTCCCTCACTGGGCGGAGTTTCTCCTCGACTCAAAAAAACCGGTCAGGGCACCCAATCAACTCACCCTGGGATCGTGCAGACAGGAAAGCCACTCAGATGTATCTCCTTGGGTCGAGCTTCTTCCTGACTCAGAAATCCTGTTGCAGTGCTCACGCGGCTCACCTGTTCGGAGATCCGTGCTGGCAAGAGATTCCGGCGCTCCCCCACCTCCTCAGCGTTCTTGCAGGAGCTGCTGACGCTCTCCGGCTGAGGATGCTGCCGGCTGCGTGGTCGGGGCTCTGAGTAGGATCCCGTTCAGTTGGGCGGATTAGCGCAGTCTGCCCGAGGAGCGCGTTCTCTGAGTTTGCTCTGCTCCGCCACCTCCAAAAATTCCTGGTCGCGGCTGCCTGTGCCCGTTCGTGTTTGGGAGATGGGCGGGTCTGTCCTGCCGCGATCGCACTCAGAGTTACGCGGGACTCGGCCGAGCCATGGCCCGCGCAGTGCCAATCGCCTCTGGCACCCAGCTTTCAGGGCCCGCCCACTTCTCACCCGCGTTTTTTTTGGGGGGGGACATTAATTCTTAGGCAACATTCTTACACATCAATCCTTCCCCCAAAAGCTGTCCTTTGTCTAGAAACACTGCACTGTACTGCCTGCTTCTTTCTCAGTTCTTTTATGCTGGGTCAGATACTCATGTCTAAAGCACAAAAGGCAAGCTTCCAGGAACTGTTTACCAAAACTATTATTCCAAGCTCCTCACAGTAAAAGTACCCTAAAATAAATGGCTGTAATTTACATGGCAAATATATGTTCAAAATTTCCCTGGACAGTCTCAATTTATGCCAGTTGCCTTGACATAACTGTTAATAGCTCACTTTTTTCTCTAAATAGTGTCCTGCTTTGGGCAATAAATTATAGTTATCCAACTCATTTATCAAACATCCTCACTATTTGTATCACCCTGTTAAACTAAAGCTTTCAATTTTTGATAGAAATAGAGGATTTCCAACTCAAAAGAAAAGGTTAAAGGTTAAAGCTTGGGAAATTGCTAAGTCCCTGTTGCTAACTATGTGTATGTGTGAGAGAGAAGCAAATTGACATGTGTCTCTTCCCTCATGTAGCTGTTTCTTCGTGACACCTCCACATTTATCCCCAACACTTCTACCTTTAAGGCTACTACTGAAATCTCCTGAATGAATTTCACATAAAGCCCCTCCCAGAAGTTCTAAATCTAGATACTTCTGTCCTTTTAAAGGTATTATCCTCCCCTAAAATGATTTACAAAAAACATGTTATATATTCTCGAGGTAGAGATGTCTTTGTAACATGTTGCCTTATCATTCTGGTAGGCAGCAGCCTCCAAGAAGGCCCACTTCCTGATATCACAGATCTCTGCTTAATCTAAACTGTTATTCTTGGGTTTTGCGACCCATAGATGATGGTGTGTCATTTTAGATCTGAAAATGCAAGCCTGATGTATCCTCACTTTTTACCTGATTCTCTGTCTTTCGGATGACTGGAGGAAAACATGCTGTGAAATCTGTTATACACACCCTTAGGAAGAGAGGCCCATGTAGTAAGAAGCTAATGTCTGTTCAACACCAAATAAGAAATTGAGCTTTACCAATATCTGCATGAGTGAGCAAAATGGATGCTCAAGCTTCATTTAAACCTTAAAATGGCTACCATCTTGGCCAATAGCTTCCCTGAAACTTGGTGAAAAACTCTGAGATTCTTAGAAACTTTCAGAGATAATAAATATGTGTTTTGGTCAATGCTGTTTGGGGGCTATTTGTTATGCAGTGATAGCTAAGTGATACAGCTGAAACCCCTGCTGCCTAGGGAAATATAATCAGATAAGATTAAAATAGTGTCAAAAAAATAAATCAGTACAAGAAGCTTTCAAATAGCTGGAGATGATATGGATATGTTCCACTCATCTATTCATTCTATAAGAGTTTATTCACCTAAATGTTGCATAGATACTGTGCTTGACACTGTACTCAATGCTAGTATATATAGGGATGCTAAGGACCTGCTTTAATGGAGTTTATAGCTAGTAAAATCCGGAGAACACAGGAAAATTTTCAGCCTGTTTTTGAGGCTGTGTCTTGGAAGGGCAAGTATGTAAGAACAGATACAAGGGATTAAATATACAGCAAAGATTTAAAGTTTATTTCTGGTACATTATGCATGCAGAATATATAACATTCAAGAATCAAATGATTCACTTTGCTGATAATAAAATTTGGCTAAAGTTAATAAATTTAGGACTCCTTCTCCCCAGTTTGGAGAGCAACCAAAATAGAACTCTAATGTTTAACACAGAGAAATTTGTATATTAATATCTGATAAAATAATTTTAGTTGAGCACTGGATCATGGTGATAAATTTTATATAGTTTTAATTAATGTATGGTTTAACCAAGAAGGAGAGGAGTGGGAAGCACTCAGTGAGGGAAATTAGCTCTGAAATTTTGGTACAGTGTCTTAATTTTGTCATAAAAGTGGGAGTTGTGCCTATTTAATCTTAAATTCCAGGTCCATCACTAACTTCTTCAGTGGTCTGAAAGAGACAATTTCTTGCTTCATATTTCTATCTATTAGCATACATTAACTGGAGATAATAATACTTAGCTAGCTGTTTCACAAAGATTCCAAAAATAAATCCCAGTGTGCTGGATGAAACTTTTGTAAGAGAGTTAGTGTAGATTTGTCTCTTCCTGTGTTGTGTTGTGCTGTGTCATAATTGTTTTAAGGAAATGTCAGGCTGTGATTGTGTGACCTGTATTTAGTGAGTTGCAGCTCTTCCCACTTTCAGAACCAAGTGAGAGAGGACGATACTTCCACCTGCAGTGACACCCATGCCCTTGCTGCTCACACTATGAAGAATTAGTGCTGACAATTCCAAGGTAATCACCACTCTTTTCAGCTTATTTTTTCTCCCCAAAGCTTAAAGTAATAATAATAACCATTTTAAAGATTTCTCATGGGATGCTTGGGCATGAGTGGAGGAGAAATCAATTGTTCTTAGGACAGCTATTATTGTAAGAATTAATCACCACTATTTGCAATTACTGTACCATACAATTATCACTAATATTTATGATGCTCTAACTGCAGCTGGAGACTGCATTGCCTTGGCTGCCATTACCCTGGAACGGCAAGGCAGGGCAAAAAAAAATAAATGAAACCCAAGTGTGGGGATGACAGGCTGAGGGGATCTGATTCTCCCACCATCAGGCCAAGAGATTTTAAGCAGCCACAGCCTGCTCTTGCCACAGCAGTAACGGACTCACTTGGAAGTTTTCCGTGGGAGGAAAATGAAAGAACTTGCATATGTTTGGAAGGATACAAAGCAGACTCCTTCTTAGCCTTAAAAATCTATTTTCTGAGCTTGCATAATGCATTTCTCCTAGAGCATATGGTTCTCTGTCATAGCTAAAAATTAATAAAAATAAAAGCCATAGCGCTACTCCCTGCCTTGAAGTGCACCTCCCACGGTGTACTGACTGGCCTCGCCGTGGTGGCTCACGCCATTTCTGCTGGTGAGAGGGTAACCGAAGGAATTTAGCGATAGAATTTACCAAGGAATACACAAAACACATCTGCTTTTCTCTTTTATTTGTCCAACACAAATTAACAATTTAAAGATGTTTAGTTTTCTACTTCCATTTCTTATAAAAGAAGTAACTCTAGAGTGACTGCAAAGGTAAAAAAGTATAAACAACTTCCTATAGTCTTCCTCCAGAATGCCTCAGATCATCGTGCAACTAAGAAAAATTAGGAAATGAACACTGAAATGATAATGTGATCTAACACACACCAATTAGTGCAAAGGTCACTAATTTTCTAATTAATACTATGGTTTCTAGATCAAGATTAAGCCTAATATTCAGCTGTCCTTAATCTACCTTACTCTGGGACAGTTCTTCATTCCGTGTTCCAAAGTTAGTTTCCAGAAGTAGGATACTGACATTTAGACAGTCAGGACAGAGACCATTTCAGCAACACAAGAATTGCTGATTTCCTTTTATACCCACATACTTTCCTCCTTCCCATTCTCTTCTTAACCCTTCACAACTACTAATATATTTTTCATTGTCATACATTTATCAGTTCAATAATATTTCAAAGAAAAAAGCTGCCATAAATATTTCTACACAAGTTTTCAAATGATCTTAAGTTTTATTTACCTGTGTTGAATCTACAGAAGTACAATTGGTAGGTACTATAGTATTTATGTGTTTAGTCTTTGAAGACATTGTCATAACTGTTTTTCAAAGTGGTCACACTATATTCTGACCTGCAAATTATAAGTGATCCAGATTTTCCACATACGCACCAGTATTTGGTATCATCTTTATTTATTATTTTAGTCATTTTTCACATAGTACCTATATTTATGGTAGTTTTTTGTGCATATGGCAAGGAATGCTTAGTATCTTCTCCTGTGCTTCTTCCTTGCTTATTTCTTTTGTGGTAACAGAATTTGAGCCTGGATTCTCCTATATGTTAGGAAATTGCTCTACCACTTGAACTATTCTCCAAATTCTGTTATGTTTATCATGTATAAATTCTGCTTGGTGAAATATCTACTCATGTCTTTTGACAGTTCTCTATTAAGTTTTTTTGTGTTGCATTTTATATTATCACTTACATGGTGTATAAGTATGTTCTTCCAGACTTGTACCTTCATCCTCTTAAGACAGTATTTCACAGAGCAATATTTTTGTTTTGAAGAAGTCTACTTTGCCAGCTCATCCTATAAATGTATTATGTGTTTGGCATTAAACCAAGAAATTTTTCCAATTAAGAATTTTAGCCCAGATGCTATGATTTTTCTCAGAAAGTTTTTCCTAAAAATTTTAATTTACTTTTGCATCCAGATCCATAATCATGCTGGAGGAATGGGCATTCCTGATTCCAAAGGAAAAAAATTAGGAAAAAGAAAAGGAAGAGGAAAAATAAAAAAAAAAAAGGCTTTAACTTTAAGTCTTATCATATCACGCTTAGACCTAGTTCCTAAAGATTGTCTAAAAATTTCATTTTCATCACTTCTCTGTCACGGGTGTCCAGCACCTGACACCTGCATCTTAAAGTAGGGGAGGTGTGACTTTAGCTCACAGCTTTGCCATTTCAGTCCATGGTTGGCTGACTCCAGGGCAGAATGGCAGGGTGAAAATTTCTATGTGAGGAAAGTTGTTCACATCGTGGTGGCCAGCAAAGGAGAGAAGGTGGGAGCCAGGCGGGGAGATGTGTTCTCCCGCATCATGCCCCAGAGACCGTTCACCAGTCCCGACCCCCAAACAGCACATTCAGATGTAGTCTCCTTATGGCCCAATTATCTTCCAAAAGTCCTGCATCTGAGTACCTGAGGGTTTGGGCAGTCATTCTTGACAAATCATATAATCACGTGTAGAATTTTTGTTCTTTTTTATTTTGCTTTTACATTCAGTTCCAAAAGTGTTGCTGGAACAAGTGGGCCTTCCCAAATTAAAGAAAGAGAAAAGCAAAGAGGGGAGGGGAGGGGAGGGGAGGAGCCTTAACCTTGGAAACAGGTTCTTTTCTTCTTTTATGTTTCTTTTTCCTTTTCTTTCCTAGTTCCAGAATATACACTTTCCCTAGCACTTTTGAACAATATAATCTTTCTTCCATTGAAGAAAATCAGCTAGACATATTTGTGCAGATGGTCTGTTTCATTCCATTCATCCACTTACGTCCATGCCTTCACCAACATCCATAATATTGGATACTGTTGCTATGGAAACCTCTTTCTTTTACGTAACAGTTTTATTTATTCTAATTCTTTTAACTTTCCATGTAAAATTTAGAAAAAGCTTTTTCATATCTACTAAATACTTTGCTAGTGTTCTGGTAAGCATTATGGTAAACTTGTTCACATTTTCATTACTGGCATATAGATATATTATGTTCTGTGCATATTCTGTTCCTGTAATGTGGCTGAATTCATTACTAGTTCAATAAAGCTCTTTCTTTAATCAGAGAGGAGCAGTCAGGGTGCTTGAAGTGCTGATTATGCAGAGATGTTAATCATGTGGCACGTGGTACTCCAATCATCATGTTCCCTCTGCCCGCCGAGAAGGACTGGTGAGGGTTATCCCAGTTGATAATGCAAAGTTTTCCTTTGTTCTGTAGATTTCTAAATATTTTACACATAGACTCTCATGTCATCTGCAGATAGCCACAGTATTCCTATTTCTGACTTTTCTAAGGATATGTGTCATCTTTTCCATTGTGGAGACAAAAATACCTGAAACCCACAACATACAGGAGTAGAAGTTAAATTTGGCTCATACTTGCAGATGTTTCAATACATAGTTAGCTGCATATATTGCCATGCACCTGAATGAGGCAGAAACATTGAGGAACCGCAAAGCTGCTCACTTCATGGTGGCTCGGAAGTGTAGCACAAGGGAAGAGTGCTTGGGTGGAAGGAGCAAGAGAACGAATAGAGTCCTCAGGAACAACACCTCTGTCACCTGCCAGACACCGTCAGATCTGTGCTTTATCTACAGTCAAGATGAATCACCACATTTCACCCTATGTTAACTTGACACCAAGATATTTCTTTTTAACCCACACTTAGTCTCCCAAAAATACAATAAGTGCTTTATAACTCTATTTAACATGATAGAACTATACTGCATACAATTTGAAATGGACTAATACCCCTTTGATTTCAACAGTTCCAGCACTGCTCAAAACCCAAGTACAAAGACTCCTCTGAGATCAAGGCAAACTCATAACTGAGAACTTCTGCAAAATTAAAATAAAAGTTGCATGTTTCCAGGATAGAGTGGCACAGGGAACTCATTCTCACCCCACAGGTGAGAAAGATGGGTATAGAACAAAAATGGACCAAAGCAAGACTGAAACTCAGCAGAGCAAACATTAAGTCTCACAGATCCTTCTGGAATCTGAAGAATGTAGTGGGATGAAGTGAGCTAGAAAGGGCTTGTGTGACACAACCTCTATAACCTGTTGCTGCCCACATGGCCTCTTTCCTGATCTGGCTGCAGTTACTCTGCAGCTTTCCTTGGAGATGTTCTATGGTCTTGACATCTTCAAAGTCTTGGGATCCCTAATACTGCTTCCATCTCAGTCCCACAGCTTCACACCTGACCCTCTGCAAGGTTCCTGTTACACATTGCCTGGCTCCCTAGACCTTTGAAATCTAGGTGGAAACTTCCATGACCCTGTAACTATTGCATTATGTGCACCTATAAAACCATTGTCATGTTTATGACACCAATGGCTGCTGCCAGCTTGAACAATAGCTTTGGACCATCACCTTAGCAGTTTCTGAGTGCTGGATGAATCAGTATGGTGAAATTAATCCAGGGAATCAATTCCTTTTTTTGAGCAGAATATGTAGCAACCGTCTCCTTAAATAAAATGTTTACCCTTTTCCACCCTTGACTCTTTTGTGGGTGGGATTTTGCTAATTCCTGAGATATCCTCAAGGAATGTTTCTTCTGGTTGCAGTTCAAAGTGCTTGGTTTTGTTTAATGGTGCAATCTTTTCAGCACCTATACCTTTTTTTGACCCCCAACATCAAAAAGCCTTCTTCTCTGGTATGCTAAATGTTTTTAAAATTTCTGTGCTCTGACATGTGTTCCCAATTCTCAATACATATTTGTATTAAAGCAGCCAGAACCTGTGTATTGGACTGTTTTGAAATTTTCTCCCTCATGTCAATTAGTGCATCAATGTTAAACTGAACATCATACAAAGTTTCAGGATGGATATAATGAAGATAAAATCTTTACCAGAAGGTAGCGCAGATGGCTTCTAGCCCAATTCTCAATAGACTCCTTATCTATCTGAAACACCCTGAGCTCGGCCTGTACTGTCCCCACTGTTATTAGCATTCTGGTTTTCTAAACTCCCCGCAGAGTCATCCACCAAGCTTTGATATAATCAGCTAGGACTTCTTCAGTTCACATCTTCAAACTTCTCCAGTTCCAGAGGCTACTAAACCATGTGCTCAGTTATAATCATGGCAACAGCGCCATTTCCCTATTACCAATTTTCTGTATTGGTGAGCTTTCCCATCACTGTAACAAGATACCTGACATCATAATGTGAAGGAAGAGTTTAACCTGGCTCACAGTTTTAGTGGCTTCAGTCTATCATTGGCTCCTCCAATTCAGAAGCAACATGACCAAAGGGCATGGTGGAACAAAATCGCTCACTTTGTGGTAGTTGGGAAGTAGAGCACAGAGAAAAAAATGCCAGAGTGTAAAAACCCAGGGCCCGGAGAAGGTCCTTTCATTACACCTCTGTGACCCATCCAGACACACCCAAAAGCATACTTTACTAATCTTTCAGGAGAGAAATTCACAAGTTTTTCAGCAACAGTGACTGGTTTTGTGGAAAAAAATTATTTTTGACAGATAGATAGAAGGTTTGCTTCTTACTTTCTTTTTATTGCAAGTATGTGATCCCAGTTCATAGTAATTACAGGCCCAATTAGTAGCACCACTGGTCCACCTCAAATCATCAGACTTTGGAATTTCATAAGGAGTATGCACTCTAGAATGTTCACAGGTGCGGCTCACGGAAGGACTCGTGTTCCTATGCAAATCTAATGCCACCACTGATCTGACAGGAGCCAGAGCTCTGGTGATAATGCAAGCAATGGGAAACAGCTATAAATACAAATAGCTTCACTGGTTGGATTGCTGTTCACCTTCTGCTGCGAAGCCTGGTTCCTAAGAGGCAAATATGGGTCTCTGCCAGAGGTTGGGGTTCCCTGCCCAAGAGAACTCTCAAACCAATCAAGTTGACGAGTAAAACAAATACCTACTTTGTATTACCTAGTCTTGCTTTATTTCACTGATAGAACCTGAAAAATGTTATCAAATAACAGTAGGCCTCCTTGTCTTGTTCCCAATTCTAGGAACAAAGTATGCAAATTTTTACTAACTAAAATATTAGAAAGAGTTTATTTGAAGATAGTCTTTGTCAAGTTTAGGAAGTGGAACTTCTGTGCCTATGTTTCTGAGAGATTTAATCATAAATAGTTGTCAAATTTTGTCAGATACTCCTGTTACATCAATTGCTATGACTGTATAATGACTATTCTTTAGCTTGTTAATAGATTTAGCTGAACTGATTTTTAGATGTTGAAGAAGTCCTGTAGAGCTGGAATACACTCTAATTGGTCACGATATATAATTCTTCTTCTACATTACTGAAATTTGCTTACTAAAATTAGCTAAGAATTCTTGTATCTACATACATGAGAGAAAGTGTCTAGTTTTTTATATTCTTTTTTAAATTAATTTTTACTGTATCTGGTTTTAATATAAGATAATGTTAGCTTTACAGAGTAATTGCGGAATTATTTCATCCTCTTCTATTATCTAAAAAAGATTCTTTACAAATGATGTAATTCTTCTTTAAACATTTGGTGTAATTCTTCCTCATTTAGGGCTGGTGATTTTCTTTTTGTGAGTTTTAAAATAATTAATGTTGTTCCCTTAACAGTTAGGAGACTATTCAAATTATCTATTTAATATTGAGTGTCTTTTGGTTTCTGAGTAATTGATCCTGTCTATCTAAACTGCCCAGGGTATTGTGTAGAACTGTTGACAACCTCATTTCAGTACCTTCAGGGGAAGAAGGTGGTTTTGACAGTATTTGCATGATTTCTGTGTTTGTAAATTAATATTTTCCATGGTAACTAATAATTAGTGAATGATGAAACACTTTAATGTTGTTTAAATACTTTTTGCTCAACACACCTTCACTTGCTAAAGTAGTGTCCATTAGTGCTTCTTTTTGAAGCAATTAGTATTGTGCTTTTTGCCAAAGTATTATTTTCCATTTTCATCATTCTTTATACATTAGATATAATTATACTTTAAATACAAGATATCCTTTTTTGATTGGGAGTATGTATTTATATAAAAATACTTGGGCAGAGAATTTAACATAAGGGTATAGATTTTTATTTATTCAAGAATGACTTATCGTGTTCTAATTGTCTCAGATTTGGCGAATGGTAGCTGTTCAATATGGCTTCTATAATTTCTGGAAAAGTATCCTTCATTTAAGGTTTTCATTCCTGTATGGAACAAAATCTCTTCAGATGCACCTTGTTCACTTTCTACTTCCACTCAGGACTGCATCACCTCCTTTTGTAGGAGAGTGGTACTTAGAAACCAAGATCAAGATCAACTATTCAGGAAATGAATTACATCATTTCTAGAGAATCTTTATTAGATAATAGAAGAGGATGAAATAATTCTCCAATCACTCTGTAAAGCTAACATTACTTATATTAAAACCAGATACAGTAAAAATCAATTTAAAAGAAATATAAACCAATTTAAACCAAGATCAAGGTTGGGCAGTGCCATAGACGCTGGGCTATCACTGCTGTAAGCACTGTCCTCAGATAGAGGCAGGCAACATAAGTACATACATCTGTGTCTGTTCTTCTTCGTTTTCTCCTATGAAAGAGGAAAAACAAGTAGTTTCCTACTCTCACACAGTCTACCCAACATTTAGGATACAAAATACACACTCAGTACCATGTAGAACAATTCCTTCAGATATAAAGACTCCCTGCTCCACATTTTGCAATTACCTAGTCACACCAAGTAGGTATTCAATAATTCCAGACAATTCTCGCACTATTGCCAGGCATGGTGGTGCATGCCTGTCATCCCAGTGTAAGGGGTGGCGACTTTTAGCACAACATTTTAAGGTAGACAAGCCTCAAAATGTGTCTTGAGAAATATCCTGGAGGGGTTGTAAAGAGTTAACTTTGCCATGCTGATTTTGTCCTGGAATTCTTCTCCTTGCCTGAGCTGTTAAAGTATATATCATTGTGGTCAGAGCCTGACCTGGTCACATGGTGGAAGGTAAACTACTGTGACCAGGCCTAAACATTCCAATCTATTACCATGGAAATCAAAAATGTATATAAGGTGAGAACAAAGGCAGTTAAGGGCCACATTCTCTGATTGGGAATGGTAAGGCAATGACCTGTCCAACTGGTTCTAAATTAAAATTAATTCAAACTCCATTTGTTCTGAATGAGTTCTCTGATCTCCTGCAGAGTTTGACCTGATGTTTTATTTTTGCCATAACACCAGCACTTGAGAAACTGAGGCAAGAAGATCACTGTGAGGTTGAAGTCAGCCTAGACTACAAAGTGAGCTCAAGGCCAGCCTAAGCTACCTAGCAAGACCCTGTCTCAAAGAAAGAAAACAATAAATTCTCCCACTATCTATCTGCATCTTATCAGCAGATCCCACAAGCTGGCTATAGATCATGATCTATACTCTCACTTGGGTCCAATTAACGTACGAGGACAGCTCACAAAACTCAAAGAAGCGCTTGTGTTAACTCTATTCTTAGGAAGGATATTACAAAAGATACAGATGAGCAGCCAGCTGGAAAACATGAGATAAGGGAAGGTATGTACAAAGGTAGCAAAGTTTCCATGTCTCCTTGTGTCCACCTCCTTCTGCGGACCTCCACATGTTCGGCAGGCTGGAATTTGACAGAGAATTCGTGATGAAGATGGCTGATTAAAGCACAGGCCGTTGGTGATTGCCTTCATCTTCAGCCCCTTCCTCTCCTCTCCCCAGAGACTGGGTAAAGGTGAAAGTTCCAAACCTCTAAGCATAGGGTTGATTTCCCTGGCAACCAGCCCCATAGTGAGATCCTCCAGAGTTCCCACCCTCCAGTCACTTCTTGAAAACAAAACCTAGAAGTTCAGAGTTCTGTATCAGGAATAGTGATCAAAGCCCAAACATTGAACAAGAAGATTCTTCTAGCATCTGTATGTCAAGGGGTTTTAAAGATCCATTAGATAGGTAGATAGATGATTGATTGATAGATAGATAGATACATACATACATACATATGTAGATAGATATAGATGATATAGATATAATTTTGCCCCCACGTTCCATCCTTCCCTTTTCCCTCCTTTCCTCTTTCTTTCCCTTTTCCCTCCCTCTTTTCCTTCCTTCCTTCCTTCCTTCCTTCCTTCCTTCCTTCCTTCCTTCCTTTCATTATTTATCAATCTTGCTATGATCGTCTAGCAAAATCTTTAATTGCAATTCAGCAACACAGGATTTGAATTTATTTTAACTTCTCTCTCTGATACCTGATTCTCAGTGTCCACATTAATTATCTGTTCAATCTTAGAATGCACATAGTTTCAGAATGTGTAGGCTATATTTCTTGAAAAACAAATCTATTAACATGATTATATACCCATGTACAGTTCTTATCTTTACCCTTAGAGCATATACTAAAAATTATGTTTTCCAAAATTACTTAGCTTTCCATCCCAATCCTTCTTCTGTGGTTATGTCTTTCACGTGTGATAGACTTAAAATCATTCATCTATATTTTGATTCTGAAGTCAATTCACACTCTCCTTGATTTCAATTATTTATTTTGAATAAGTATCATATTAAAACATGATCTTAATAGCCCTAACTGCACAAACAGGAATTTTTTAAGAACTGCTATTCCTTCCCATCCTGTCTGTTACCTTCTAATTTCCCCATTCTTCCCACTCCCATCTACCCTCTGTAGGTAGCTAATATCAGCATTTGCTGCTGTGCACAGAATTGACTTCTTTTGTCCTAAGTGAGATAGATAGAACACGGATGCCTTTTTACGTTTACTTTTCTTCTTGCCCAATGTAACATCATAATTACAGATATGCTTTCGAATTTTGCTTTTCTTCACTTCCTATATCCTGTAAAGGCCTTCAAATCTGTTCAAACAAGTCTTCCTCATTCTTTTTAACACTACACTATATTTCTCGGTGCAGAGGTACCATAGTTAATCCAAGTACACTTCCATGTAGGTATTTAAGATGTTCAGTCTTTTGGAATTGTAATATATGGTTAACCTGTACAAATGTAATTTCATATCATTCAAAGTATATGTCCAGGGTAAATTCCTAGAGGTGGGGTTTACTTGATCAAAATAAGCAAATATATATTTCTGTTAGATATAGCAAAATTCAAACTCAGAAGAGGTACGTGAGCTTGCATTTTACATTTTGAATTTATATTTACATTACACAACAAAAAGTAAGAGTATTTGTTCCCTAAAACTTCATGAACAGGATACACTGCCTGACTTGAAATGTGAAATTCTGATAGATGCCAAAATGTATGAAAGCACTTACAACAATGTATGACACATAGACTTTGGATAGGGTCTTGCCCTTACTGATCTATGGATGTGACTAACAACTCTTTTGGCAAAAGCACATTCTATTAACAGACACAAAAATGTTTGTGGAAGCTATTCTGCCTAGACATCAGAGTCACACAAACACCCACTTCAGTGAAATTCAGCAATTAGATAATCAGATATATATATATATTGTTTGTTTATTTGGCAGATTGCAGACACAATGAGTTTCTGTCATCCCAATCAAGTGTGTTTGTGGTGTTCTCTACATGCAGTGCCTAGCACATTTTGCAAACCTAAAGTCAATTGCAATACATGAAACTTTCTACATACTATGTTTTCAGAGAACCAACTACATGCCTTAATTTTGCGAATCTCTATGTTGTGTCATGAGTCCTCTTCCATGCTCTGAGTCTTGAGCCAGGTGCTAGACTTCATAGAGATAATTTACAGGAGAGCTCTTCATTAAAGGGATTTGTTGTCTGCCAGTTTCAAATGGCTCTTCTCTGCGGAGGGTTAATTTTAAGAGAAATAAAACAAGTGCAAATGTTTCTATTCTATAAGGAGATTTCAGCTCAATTCAAACCTTCTGAAAGACACAAACTTACCATACCCTTAATTCCTAGAGGCACTATCTCCAGTATAATAGCTGCCTGTCTTTAAAAATGTGAGATCTTAGGGAGTAGATTCATGTTCATTTATCTAACCCTGCTTCCTCCTGCTAAGTGACTGTCTGAAAGAAATGTGTTGGAGTCTTTTCCACTCTCCTCATGGGACTTATCCTACACTGCCATGGCTTTTTCTTGTCTCCTAGGCAAGCATGACACATTTCACCTGACTCCTGCACCTGTGTGATCCCTCTAGCGCACAACAGACTCCTTTTCAGCACTAGATTATTAATGACGCATATCAACACCCGTCTGCTAGAATTTTCCATGGACTAACAATTAACTTTATTCCAACGAGAATCTCTGCAACTAGACCAAAGGACATTGTCAGTAAGGGCTGCATGCTTTTATTTTCTCATGCCCTTCAAGCCTCAGTTATTATTCGTACCACAATAGATGCTCAGTAAATCACTTTAATCCACATATTTTCATGAGTCTTTATTTTCATGAGTGTATCCCTGCTCTGCTTCTCACCAGAAATTAAACAGGATATAGAAAAATAATCCACTTGTATGAAGAGCTAGTTCTGGAAACAAATGAACCCTTTTGTGCATGTGTGTATAAGGGTCCTCTTGAGAGCCCTTCATTGTCCTCTAGTTTTAATTATTTTCAGATTTGAAATTTTTTTCTAAGTACATTTGTGCCTTTCTCAAGACCCTTACAAATTTGCATGTAAAGCTGTAGCTATTTTTTCCTCTATTGATTTTTAAGATTTTTATATCCTATTAGTGAAGGTAGCCAATATGAGGGTCTTTGAGTTATTGAACAGGTTAGTTCTGAGTGACAGATCTGTATTCAGAGAGCAGAGTGAATCCTCTAATGCATTAAAGTGTTTCCAATGAGGTCTAATGAATGAGCCACAGTTAAAAACAATTCAATCTGCCTGATGATTGATTTGAACCACAAGATAGAGACAGGTAGCTAAGTTCCTTTTCTTTGTCTCCCAAACATTTTCCATGCAATGAAGATTAATTTTCTTTATTGTGTTGATGAAATAGTAATAGAATTATAAAACACAGCAGAACAAGAGGAAGTTGACAAAGTGTGGGTTTGATTAATTGCCTTAATAGATTATAGGTGCTGACTGAAGTTTTTTCCCAATGCACATTTCTCAAAGATTTTTAGATATAACACACACATTTATTTACCAACCACCAACTCTGTGAACAAAAACTAAAACACAAAGGTATGCACCAGAATTATTCAAAGTATTCATGATTTTCAGATCTATTTAGGGTTGGGTTCATTAGATCACAGCAAGTTAATAGATTGACTTTTCCATTAATCAAGCAACCTGGAATATAAGACATTCAGGCACACAAATAATATCTGACTTCTCTTATTTAAGGAAAAAAATCCAAATTTCCCAGAAAAAAAACAAAAGAACAATTCTCAGTGACAATTAGTCTTGCTTTTTTTCTCCACAAAAATGCTTAAGTTTTACTTGATACACAATAACTGTACAGATTTATGAAGTACAGTTTAAACACATCATTTCTTTGTGTTGGGTGCTTCAAACTTCTCTCATTTTTTTATTCAATATAAATCGTTGTGAACTATAGTCACCCCACCTGTAGGGTATATAATGTCAGAATTTATTCCTTTTGGTACCTATTATCCAACTTCCATTTATTTACCTATTCCCTTCCTGACTTCTGTTGTCTACTGTTTTACTCTAGTTCTATGAGATCAAATTTTTTCACTTCATATAAAAAAAAATCTTTCATTTTCTTAATTCTTGTTCCAACCCAAATGAGCTTTGTCTTGGGATGCTTTGAGGACCTTGAGGGTAAGAAGACTGGATGGACACTCAAGAACTGGCCACAAGCTGGGTGTGCGGTGCATGCCTTTAATAGCAACACTCTTGGAGGCTGAGGAAGGAGAATTTTAAGTTTGAGCCCAGCCTGAATAGCTTAGTAACTTAGTGAGACCCTACCTCAAAAGAAAACATGAACCGATGGAAGAGCTGTATTCTGATGGTTGAGACAACGTTGAGATTAAGGCCTATAAAATCTCTCATCTTCTTCTGTTCTCTGTTGCAATCCTAAAGTATGTGACTTTTCTCCCCAGCTGGATTTATTCACTTTCAATCATTTTATTTATGATTTGTCTACTACTGAGAGTTTAGAGAACAATGCAAATAACAAGAAAGGTGAAGGATTTCTGTCTTCTAAAAATGTTTAGCCTATTTAAAGAACTAGATATTAATTAAATAATGCTTTCAATAAGTTGTGATAAGCATTATAATAGTTAATTGTGTCAATTTAAATAAGAAATGCCTAGCAGACTAGTATAGCACAGTTCTGGGTGTGTATGGATGATTGATTACTAAAGACCCAAGACCCAGCCAGGTTGTGGATGCATCAACCATTAGGCGTTAGCCTGGATGGAATAAAAAGGGAAAGAAGGGAATCTTACTTTTGTTCCAGTTTTCGCCATTGCTTTTGGACATCTGTGTGCAGGCTTCAGGTGCAGACTCTTCCACCTTCCAGCTCAGACTTTTCAGTCTTCCGGTATAAACCCTTTGCTCTCTCAACACAGACTCATGTAGGACTGTGCACTAAGCTCCAGGCCCTGGACTATTGACTGGGTCCTACGCTCTCCAGAACACAGAGGGCTCTTTTGCACTCTCCAACACCTCACTCTGCAGGCAGCCATTGGAAACCTACCCTGGAAATCTTTTATGAATCATACATCTGTATTATGTGAAACATGTTCTTCTAGCAAAACCTGACTCATGTGTTATGATGGTGGAAGTACAGGGCACTATGGGAACATAGTTCAGAAGCAGAGCAGTCTAACCTTTTATGGAAGCCAGGAAGTCAGATCACACATTGACAAGAGATGTTTGATCTGGAATATCAAGGCAGAGAGGTATTACTTGGTGGTAAGCAGATGAAGTAGTAACTGTCCTTTTTTCTTCCTTATTTAAAGTAACATCTCCTCAGAGTTCTCACTTTAGTGATTCTAGAGGATCTAATATGAAATGTATCTACCCAAAAGAATCACTTACAAGTTCTGGACAATATATAAAAGCCAGTTACTCAAAGTCACTTGAGAGATGCTTAAGGCAGGAGGAGAACTGAGAAGACTCACTAAAGAAAGAGGGAATCTCACTGAGGTCCAAGGTCTTATGACTTTTCCTTGGGCAGCACATGATGGCAGACAGAAATCAAACAAAACCCTCACTCTCTTGTCAAGAGGTGGCCATAAATGGAAGAGGAACCCTAAGAAAAGCAGGAGCTGCAGCATCTTTAAAACACCAGGTTGCCCCCAGGTTATACTCCAGAAGACTATAAGCTTCTTAGAAGATGCTGAGCAAATTTCGCCTGCCTCAGTCAGGTGATGCAGACTTTGGTTGGAAACTCAAGCTTTTCTGAGCCCTATTCCTCTAAAATTAAATCAAAGATCTGGTCATAGCCACCTCTGCCTTATTTTTAGTGGACAATAGATCTTTATATACTTTCTACAGGCCCTTTGGTTTTTACTCTTTAATTTCCCTGTTGCCTTTTTCCACACCTCAATTACATATGTCATTGTTGATGCAGTAACTATTTTATATTTCTTGAATTTCTGATCAATTCTATTGGCTAGTACATATATTCTCTTCCACCAGCACAGTTGGTCACTGGTGAGCATTGTACCAATTTGAATGACCAGGAATTGCCTCCTCTGCTGCCATTAACTGTATTCTCCTTCTTGGCCTGGAAACAAATAATCGGCTAAAAAAATCATCTTGGAAACTGTCTCTGACCACCCAGCTACCAACTATGGCCATTTGGGAGCAGATGCTCTGGCAAATCTGAGCATGCTGGGTGTTTAAGATACTCCTGTTGGAGAAAGGGGCAGAGGCTGGGCTTATAAGAGTAAGAGGCTGAATGGCATGTCTCAGCCAACAGGAACTCTGAAAGTAGAAAGGCCCTGTCAGAATTACCCCCTGGAGGAATGTGAGGGCTAGCTTCCCTCAGTCAGCTCTTACACACCTCGTAAAGGTCTCAGACTTACACGTTGTGGCCCTGAAGGTGAGGCAGTCTGACAGGAGCTGACAGCAGGCAGCGCTCTCGAGTCGGTGAGGGGATGTGGGTGTGTTATCACTGCGTCCACCACAAGCTGTCATCACACTCCTCATTTGGGCTCTTGGGGTGTGAACCTTCATGAGAGAAACCAGCACTGTAGATATAGCAGAATAACTGGGCAAGGGGGTGGATGCTGGTAATCCAAATTATTTGGGAAACTAAGGCAGGAGAACTGCTTGAGCCTAGGAGTTCAGGGCTAGCCTGGACAACAATAGTGAGAATGTGTCTTCAAAAACATATATAAATAAATCAGTGCAATAAGTTTTTAGGAAATAAAATAGAGTAGAATGGACAGACAGAAAAAAGCTGATTTCTTTTTTTTTTTTTTTTTTTTGATGGAAGGAAAGGTTTATTTAGCTGACAGTTTTTGGAGGTTTCAGTCCATACTTGGCTGGTTCTGAGGCACAGTGGCACATGGCACAGAGCAATAGTTCATGGCCGTAGTACACAGCAAAGCAACAAGCACAAGAAGGGAGGAATGGCACCAAAAAAGCTGATTTCTTGAACCATAGAAATATTTAGTTTAAAATTTTTCTTAGGCCGCTATAGATACAACATTGCAGTAGCCATTATTAGCTTCATTTTCTTATTGTCTGTGTTGAAAACATCTTAACATCTAGGGAAGGAGAGAAAGGGTAAAATCCTATGATGCAAGCAGAGGATTCATGTTGTAAAAATAGCTCAGCTCTGAGGGAAAACACATCTTTTGACGTGCTGGAACCAGTTCAGCATAGGTAAAGAGTGTTTTGCATAAAGAGAGAGAAAAGAAACGAAGCAAGAGAAGAAAGCAGGAGTGAGAACACAGAGAGCCCCTTCAGCTTTGTAACACTGTTCATTTCATCCCCAAAGAAGTAGAAAGTGGTGGTACTATTTTCAGCAGGGATGTGACGTAGTGAGATTGTGATTTTGAAAGATCTCTCCAGTTCCACTAAGATGCCTAGCTTGAAGGAGCCAAGGAATGCAGGGAAACCTCCTAAGAAGCACTTTCATAATCCCAGTAATCAAGGCCTGGAGCAGAGAGATGGTAGTGTAGAGGTCAGAACCAAAAACAGCACTTGGTGACCCGCTTTGTGTATATGAACTTGGAATTTGTGATGACTTACTGTTGCCCATCTTGAACAACATGTGCTTGGGCACAGTTTAAATTGTAGCCCAGAGGGGTGACTCTGTACCCAGGCTCTGTGTTTCCTCCGGACTCTGCCACTTCCTTCCACCATTCTGTACCTCTGGTTGCAAATCTGTCTAGTGTGGTTCAGTACCTCCCCTAGAGCTTTGTTGAAGATCAGAGGAGTTAATATAGGCAAAACATGGAAAACAAGCTTACCCTTGGGAACATCTCCATGAACCCAATGAATACTAGACATTTTAATTATCAAGAATCTCACTGTGATTTTCCTTTCCTATTTCATGGCTATCTTTTTTGAAGAACTATATCAACTCCAGTATTTCAGATCCCAGTGGAATAATTCACCTGTCACTTGGTTCTAGACATGCTGATCCGCCCTGGGCATTTCTGATGCCCTGTCCAGGTTCCTCACACTCTCTCACACCACACCAGTGGAAGTACAAATAATATTGTAAGTAAATAATTTCTGTGGAAAAGTGCTTCATATTTAAACTGATTATATCCAAATTACTCTGCCTCAAAACAGAACAGGCTGGCACTCACTCACTGAGCGTGCTCTGGCCCCCAGGCCCAATGGTGTAGGTCTCAGGTCTTACTCCTCAGAGGCACCAGTGGGATTCCAAGCTCATGAGAACCTTCTTAGTCTTCACAGTTCCATGCTTCTCTGCAGTTCTCTGAGTCTCTCATTCTTCATTGCCTTCCCAAGCTTCTACTGCAGCCTCTGATATTCAGAACTTGTCACCAAGTCCTCCATACTGCACAAATACAGTCCAAAATACCCCTTTCCAATGACCCTCCCACCTTCTTGCTCTTACTGAAACAGACTCCAAAGGTACCATTTCACCTGCAGCATCTCAGCTTTAGATTGATTTTTTCCCTCTATGGCCCAGTAGTTCATGGCATAGGAGTGGAGTAGGAGGGCCTCTTGCTTCACATAGATTCTTCTTTCCCCCTTTCTCCTTCAGAAACCAGGGCCTGTTTTGTCTGTCACCAGCTTTGACCATCTCTTACCATTCTTCCTGTTTCCACTGACAGATCTCCTAGTCACTCCCTTCTGTAACTTACATTGTAACACTTGTTCACTATCTCCCTATCCACCACACTTTCAGTGTTTTCTCAGAGACTTTAACTGATATGTAGGTAGTCTCTCAGTTGCTGACTTTGTTAGTGTTAAATGATATCCCTGTGTCCCCTAAGGTACCCAATCCTAGAGGAATGAATGACTGCATTCTTCCAAACTCTTGGTTTGTTTGTTTGTCTAGGTTTTTTTTTTTTTTTTTTTGAGGCATATATTTCAGGCTGGACTTGAACTCACTGTGTAGGTTAGGCAGACATTAAACTCCTGGCAATACTCCTACCTCAGTATCCCAAGTGCTGAGATTGTAGGCATGTGCTACCACATCTGAAAATATCTTGCTTTAAAAGTCAATCATGAGATTTCATTTTACACCAGAAAGAATGTCTATCATTGAGAAATCAAATAATAACCAATACGGTGAGGCTGTGTGGGGAAAAGAAACCTTCCTACGCTGTCGGTACAAATGTAAGCTGGTACATTTGTATGGAAAGCAACATGGGGAGTCTTCAAAAATCTAAGAGTAGAAATTTCATTTGACCCAGTTATTCCCCCTCTAAGTATCCTTGCAAAAGAGTTCAAGGCATCCTATTACAGTGATACATGCATACTCATGTTCGTAGCAGCACAACCCACAATAGCTAAATCTTAGAAGTGGCCTACATGTCCATCAACAGATGAGTGGATAAAGAAAATGTAACATTTATACACAATGGAGTGCTGCTCTACTTTATGCATAAAAATAAATAATTTGTAGGGTTATAGATGCACCTTGAGACTAAAATGTTAAGTGAAATAAACCACACAAGCTTAAATATCACGTGACTTCTCTTATATGAGAAACCCAAATGTAAATAAAGAGCAAACTAAAAGAAAGGTGACAGGAAACAGGGAAGCAGAGCTTTGCACAGGGAAAGGAGCACGCCGTGGGAGGAGGCCGCAGGGCGGGGTGAGGGAGGGAATGAAAACCAGATTGGGTGCGTTGTATACACGCACCGTGCTCCGCACAGTGAATGTAAGCTTTATGTACTACAAACGTGGGCTTATACAATTTTTAAAATATCAGCCGTGATATTCTTTTCCAATTCACCTGTTCTAGTTCTCCTGTTCCTACAGTTTCTCACTCTCAGGGACATCCTCTGTAGACATTGCCTCATTTTCACGTTCCGCCCCTCTTTGTGTCTTTCGCCCTTCCATACGTACGTGTTGAGTGTCCACAGTCCACACTTTAACGCTAATCCTCCCATGCCTTTGCTCTGCACTCTGTGCACCTCACACAGTGTCAGCCACACTGAAACCCAAATATCTGCATCATCTATATTTGCCCATGACCCGCTGAGATTTGCCAGTGGAAAAAAGTTATAGCATTCTCGTAATTTTACTCACTTCAGATATCTGACTAAAGCTCTGAAAAAGACACTATACATGATCAGGCCTTAACCTTATTTTCATGGTTAAAATTGTTTTCCACACTCTGCTCCCCAAGTTGTCTTCTGTTCCTGTTCCTATATCTCATACTGTCAAAACTCTCTAGCTTGTAATTGACAGAGAATTAAAATAAAGTAATTTAAAAGTTTTTCTCATTTTTTTACCAGTATTGCCAGGATTTGTCTGTATACTCAAATGCACTTTCTTCTCATCCATCTTGGTGAAAGTGAATTACTAATATCTCAAACAACCAATTTTACCTGATGCCTGGTTTCTGTCTTCATGCTGTCTTATCAAGGAGTTCATTTCTGGAATACTAATCACTCTTACAAATCTATCCCACCTGCATCTCCATCATGTCTTAACCACTTACTTATTCAGGGGAAAGGTTGGATTCCTTTGCTCTTTTCACCTCCATATCTGGCTCATCGGTAAGTCCCAAGTCCCCTGAGATAGACTTCAAAATAGATCTGGACTCTGCATCTCACCTTCTCAAATGTTAGGGTCCTAATTCAACCATCTTTCTCTAGCATAAAGTACTGCTAGAGTCCTGTGGCAGGTCTGCCTGTCTCCACTCTAGCCTTCAAAAGTGCAATTGCCATGATGTCCTCCTAGCAATCTTACAAACTACTCAGATCTGTGTCTCCCTCAGCTCCTACCTTCTCACAACCTCCAGGTAGGCAAAGAAGTTAGCTTCTTATTAGGATCCATAAGCCTAGCCTTGCCCAGTGCTCCAATTCTGTCTGATCCACTATCACGTTAACTTGTTAATTAGCCAGATGAACTTTTAGTTCTACTAACATGCATTTCTTTCTTTTTGCTCATTATACAGATTCTAAATGTGTCACCAAGTCAAAGAGGCCTCTTCCAGCCAAGGAGGCTGGAGAAACCACGCATTAGCTATCTCACTATTATTATTATATGTTATCTTCATATATCTTCCGGGTTCTCAGTATTACCTTCTTGTATTGTCTTCATCCTTCTCTCATCAATGCATACCACATAGCCCTACTGAGATTTCTTAGTGCAAGAACTCATTCACTCTCTGTCTCTGTATCTGTCACTGTCTCTCTCTCTCTTCAATATTGTCTTAGTTATTTTTCTCATTGCTAAGACAAAATACTCAGTATATGAAGTTAAAGGAGGCTCACATTTCACAGAGGTTTCAGTTCATTGTTGTGTGGCTGTAAGGTAGGGTGGCATGGCAGAGATGCATCATAGAGGAGAAACAGTCCATGGTAGGCAGAGGGCAGCAAAGCAGTGAAGTAGCAAAGCAGCAGCAACAGTAGCCTGCCTCTTTTTTTATCCCTTCCAAGCTATGCATCCTTTGCATGGTACCACCAATACCCAGGGTGGGCCTTCCCATTATCCACAACTAGAACTATGCCATGCCAATCAGTGGACTAATTCAGTAATGACACACCTTTAATCATCACACATTTAATCATAGTGTCATACACCCTAGATCCAGTTACTACTGGAAAGCCCCACCATGACCGAATAAGCCTCTGGGGGAACATCTAGACACATGTCATTATAAGTACTGAATATTTGTGATCAGTAAACATGTGACTTACTAAATGATAATTGGAAAATATTTGAAGCTTTACTATTGAAAACATGTTCTACTAGAAACTTAGGTTCATGTTTGAAAAATAAGAAGAGGTATTACACTAGCACAAGTGAATATTGATAGAGAAAAAAAAATCACCTCTCCTTATAGCAGCAGAGATAGAAAGAATGAATGACCTCCACAGAGGAAATACAAAATAAATGCAAGTCACAGAAACATGGAACAGATATATTTCAGATTCTGCTGTATATATTGCTCTACCCTGCTTTTTCACTTTATCATGTGGGTAGTTTTCACACCATTGAAATAGTTTGTAAACACAATTTTCAACAGTTGACTAATATTTCCCTTTCAATGATAAGGCCATGACAAATTTAACATTCTACTAGTACTCATCAATGTTTACTCTTAACAATTTTTTTTCCTCTATAGCAAGCATTTTTATGCATCAGTATTTTGAAACATGTCTTTAGAATAAACTCTGAGTAGAGGAAGAACTACTTAAAAAGGATAAATTTTTAATTTTATCAATAGATAGTATTAAATGGCTTAAGAAAGTTTGTGTAATTTATTTTCACAGAGTCTAGAAGAATAGCCACTGCAAAGTTAATTCCATTACTTCATTTTTGCTCATTGGTAGTAAAAATGTCGAACTAATAGTTTTCTTTATGTCTGTCTCTGCTAGACAACCATTAATGTTTCATATGTTTACATTGTCTCTTTGTCTTTTATACATATTTATTATACATTTTCTCCTTTTGGTCTTAGTGATAGTCTCATTAGTTTTTGTATTGTATATATTAAATGATTAGTCATATATCTAGGATTTTTGTTTCAGATATTTCACTTACCCATAGAATTTGAAAAGAACTTTTAACCTAATATCAACAATGATAAAGACTATGAAGCCAGTGAGTATATCCAATATAGAATAGGAAAATACCTTTCTACAGAGATCAGAACACACAAAAATTGTCCTAGCTGGGAAAACAAGCACAGTGTATTAGGGATTTGCCTGAATAGAATTCAAAAGAAGACCAAAGGATTCAGTACTTCATAGATCAAGAGGAAATAACACTGCATAGAACAAACTGACTAGACTAAATAAATTTGCTGATTGTTTTTTTGAAAAGAAAAACAAGATCACTCATGGTTGATAGACCAAATGCTGAGCATAAAGCCACAATTCATCCTTACTGAATTAAGGACTAAATCATCTTTGATATCCTAGACACTTTTGTTTCCAATCTGTAGCCTTTAACCTCACATTTCTCTTTTCTGAATCCATAAACACTAAAGAAATCCAACAAAACTTTTAAACTCTAATGTTTGGAAAGAAGTCAGGGGTAAAGGCCAGATGCTATAGAGAACAAAATAGAATTCCAAGACTTCGGTAAAGCTGGGGAAATAAGAAAAGAGCCCCAGGAATGCGTCTTGGTCACAAGAGAGAAGACCTCTGTAGAGACATTGTCAGTGATAGAGTTCAAGATCTGCTACAACAAAATAAGGCAGATTGGAGAAGCAAGTATCTTAAAGTAAAAATATCTGAGAAAATGCTGGGAACAAGAATGCCATGCTTACCTTCCTCCATCCTTCTGTCTGGAAGCAGACAGTCCAAACTAGGAAGGATTTTCTTATCTTCCCCTGATGCCATTCAATTGACTCTCACCTCAAGAGGGGTCTTCCCAATACCTGGAGGAAAGAAAACCCACCTCTCTGAGCTTACTGGACCCAGAGAAGAATCTGAAAAAAACTGGCTAAGGTCTTCCTAATTTATTACCAATGGATCACACCCTTTGGTTCAACTATATTTTTCCATGGCTGCCCACTCTTCAAACTCAGTGAAAATATGCACCTCTAACAGTTCCTCTGGGCCTTTGCTTCTTTATGGGGGTTCCACATCACTTAAAATTTATATTAAGTAAAGGAATGTAATTTTCTTTTATTAATCTGTCTTTTGCTAGAAGGCTTCAGCCAGTAACCTAGGACATCCATGCCCACCCCTGCCTTAATAAACAGGGGCCAGAAGGTAACGGGACCATAGGTCTGACTATCTTGCTGTCCCCTATAGGTCAAGGAAACAGGGTAACAAAGAAAACATGCCCAAATCTGAGTACTTGTGAGGAATAGCTTCTCTCTCTTCAAAGCATGCTGCTTGGCACAGGTGCAGCTTCGGAGCCATCTCAGCCAGCTGTGCACCCGGCACCTGTTCCAGGCACAGGTTCCCACACCCAGTGATATGCCATATTTTCCAACTCAATTTAAGAGCCTGGTGATACAGCCATTGAGAAAGTTCTTATTGAAACCACACTATGCCACTAGATTGTTTTCCCTTTAACTTGATCTGAAATGCATTATGCTTAGCTTATTAACCAATTTCCTGAAAGATATTGTCACAACAGTGTTTCTCTTTTCTCAGGCTCGCTTGTGGACACAGAGCCAATTGTCATTCAACAATGAGGAGAAAAGAAAAGCTTTCCTTATCTCTCTTTTCTTATTTATTCAGATTTCCCTCAGGCTTTTCAGTGTTACCCAGAAGAAGCTGCCTTTCTCTAGTAATTCTATTCTTTTAATATCATGGAAATTAGGTTTAGGATGCAGTGCATGGAAAGACACAAAGAAAAGCTTACCTTAGTGATCCAGAATTAAATTAGTTCATGAAAAGAGAAAGTTGTTGTGTGATTGCATGAATATTTTTCTTTTCTCAAAGTCTATTCTCAAAGAGTCTGAAGCTATCTTTGAGCTATTTGTTCTTGCTGACCCCAACATCATCCCTCCTCCTACCTAGAACGCCTCTGCTTTCTGTGTTCATGCCCACGTCAGCCACCTCAGCTCCCGGCCTGTTCACTTTTAACATCATAACAGCTCTCCGAAATCACTCGTTCATTAATTAGTTTAACTAATTAGAAGCACACTATAACCCAAGGTAAGGAAAAGACAGAGACTTCCTCCTTCATTCATTCTGCTCTAGGGGCTCAGCTTGACTTCATTTCCCTTTTTCTCTTTGTCTTTTCACATTCTACACATTTTTAAAGGAATTTATCGATTTCATCTGAATTCAAATTCAAATTTTTGCATATGACAATTCATAGTACGTTAAAAATCTTTATAGTTTTCTCCTCTTCAATTTCTATTGTTTGCTTCTACCTTTTTATGTTTATCAGCATGTTTTCCTTTATTTTCCTTGGGCGGTCATGGCAGAAGCTGGTCTGTGTTAATCATCTTTTGGAACAAAGAGCTTCCCATTAGGCACTTTTTCTTGTTTATTTATATTTTACATTTTATGACATTTTCTCTCTCATATCCCTATTCTTTATTTATTTTTTACCCTTTTGGGCTGCATTAAATTGAATGTTAACTCAGTTTATCTCTAATCATTTATCTTTCTGGGTAACTATGCTTATAGCTTTCTATTTCCTATAAACATTGCTTAAATTCTGACCCATAAATTTGATTGTGTGTGTGTGTGTGTGTGTGTGTGTGTGTGTGTGTGTTACTAGGGATTGAAGCCGGGACATTTATGTTGAATTATAGCTCTAGGGGCTCTTTTTTGTTTTCAGATGGTCTCACTAAATTGCTAAGTGGCTGGGACTAGGCTTGATCTTGAGGTCTGTCTGCCTCATCCTCCCAAAGTGCTGAGATTACAGACCTTCATCACCACACCCAGCCCCAAACTTGGGTTTTAATGTCACTATTGTCTAATTCTCAATAATTAATTTTCTGTAATATTTCATTTCTAGCCCAATGATTAGTTAATTTACTTAGATTTCAATTATTTGATTTTACAAAAAATACTTCTGTTTCCTACTGTATTGATACTTTCTTATGGAAATTTTTTTTTGTGTCCCAATAAGGGAAAATATTTTCTATCTTTCTATGTGTAAAGACAATACTATATTCCTTCAGTTAATATAAATTTCTGTTAATTCTCTTTTAGGTTTTAACAATGTTTCCTTTTCTGATTGGTTAGTCTCTTTTTTATTTTAAAAATTAATAAAACCTAACAAAACAACAGTGAAGACAAAACCAAAACAACACAAAAACAGCAAAAGTGATACATGACCTCAACACAAAATGATAGCAATTAACAATGGCTTCTACATTACCTACTGTTATCTTCAATGAAGTTTCTCAGTCCACCAGACATAAGAATGTAAGATTGATCAAATAATCAAAGACAGTAACAAGTAATAAAAAAAACTGGAAATGATGCAGAGCTTCACTTTACAAGATGGTAGGAGCTCAACAGTGGCTCTTATATTGCATATTGTTTTCAGATCAGTCATTCTGATTACCAGATTCAAGCATGCAAAATTGATCAAGAAAGAAGAAAATTTTAAGCATTGACTGTTCCTATTAATAAACCACAAACATCAGTAATACATCTATTCCAGCTATCCTTGTCTACACACAAATTTTGTTTTACGTTTTGAAAGGTGAAAGACATATGATCTGAAGAGAAACCAGAGTATATTACATTAAAGAAACCCAAAGTAACAAAAACAAATGCATAAACATAACACCATAGAGAACAATAAAAATGATACAGAATTTCAAAACGTGGTGATAGGATATTAACAATGGTTGTCATATTACATAATGTCATCTTCAAAATGGTTGCACACATAGAGGACTTCCAGGAAGATGGTGATCCGGTAGGCAGCAGAGAGGGAGCCTCCCGGAGGATCGCCGCCCAGACAATGGAATACAGCAATATGAGAAGGCAGAAAGGAGAGAGGTGTGTACCCGGAACCCAGAAAGGATCTGAAATGGGAACTGAAGCCCTCAGAAAGACCAAGCAAGACCTCTTTGGGAGGAAGGGATCAGAGGGCCACTACGGCGCAGTCGGAGGGGGAGGAGGCAAAGGAGGAAGCCACCGCTCCCAACACACCCTCGGCTCACTCCCTCGTTCCGGCACTCACAGCTTGAGCTTCAGGGACCCACACTCGTGGAAGCCTCCCGACTCGACCAGGGGATAGCGAAGTTCCTAGAGCTGGTCCAGATCTGGAGAGGAGAGGGCACAGCCAGGAAAAGAGGCAGTAGCGGTTGGGAGCTGTTGTTGAACCCAGTGTATGGATGAGATGTTACAACAGCCACTAAAAGAGAATCCCCACCCTGCCATAACCTTCCTAATCAGTGCCTGGAGGCAAGGTAGAGTCAAAGCAACCTGTACACAGCCCACCACACCCAGCTCTATGCCTGCCCCGAAGCTGTGGCCTCCTGCCTCTCCACTGTGTGAACAACTACCAGCAGAGAGCAGCAGAGAGCAGTGACCCCAGAGCCACAGCAACTCCCAGGGATCCAGCCAAGGAACAAACAGGAACTGGAGCACAACAGCGAGAGAGAGCTGCAGATGGAGGTGGATCACATGGCCCCATGCCCTTTTCACTCCAACATCAAGGAGGAAGCATGAGCTGAGTTACTGGGCTTCAGCTCCCACCCTGAACTCCCTCTGTGAGCACCTTGAGCCGTGGTGGTCTGTGCAACCATCACCTGTTCCTGACTGCAATGGGACGAGTCCATGGGCTTCAGAACTCACCCCAAACTACTAATACAAGAACCAACAGGGTTTCCATACTGTTTGCATATATGAACCTTGTATGAATCCATAGCAACAAATTACACGAAAAGCAGCAGTCCAGGAGTCCGAGAAACAATAACATACTCTACACAGCAGACTTGAGAAAATCCTCCAACTCTCTTCTAGAACTAATAACTAAACTCAGTGTGGCGATGGGGCCAAGTGGGGCAGTCTGCTGGGGGCAACCCCGTGGACTCGACCTGGCCCCTGGCAGCGCAGCGATGGGCAGAGCCAGGCAGCCTGCTAGGGCCAACCCCGTGGACTCAAACTGGCCTTGGGCAGCGTGGCAATGGGGCCGAGCCAGGCAGTCTGCTGGGGGCGACCACGTGGACTTGACCTGGCCCGGAGCCAGGAAGTCCGCTGGGGGTGTCCCCATGGACTTGACCCAGCCCCTGGCAGCACGGCAATAGGGCAGGGCCGGATGTTCCGCTGGGGGTGACCTCGTGGACTCAACCCGGCCCAGAGCTGGGCAGTCCACTGGGGGTGACCCCATGGACTCAACCCAGCCCCAGGCAGCACGGCAACAGGGCAGAGTCATGTGGTCCACTGGGGGCGACCCCGTGGGCTCAACCCGGCTCAGAGCCGGACAGGCTGCTCGGGGCGACCCTGTGGACTCAACCCAGCCCTGGGCAGTGCGGTAATGGGGCAGAGCCGGACAGCCTGCTAGGGCCAACCCCGTGGACTCAACCCGTCCCGGAGCTGGGTGTCCGCTGGGGGCAACCCCGTTGATTCAACCGGGCCACTAGCAGTGTGGCGACAAGGCAGAGCCGGGCGGTCTGCTGGGGGCGACCTCGTGGACTTGACCCGGCCTCCGGCAGCGCAGAGATAGGGCAGAGCCTGGAGATCCACTCAGGGCGACACTATGGACTCGACCAGGCTCTGGCAGAGCCCAGCCTGGGCAGATCCCAGAGGTCTGTTTGGGAGACCCTGAGGACTTGACTGGACCTCTGGATGCCATGTATCGGGGTGAAGCCTAGTGGTTCGGTGGGTAACCTCGCTGACTTGACTGGAACCCCGATGGCCTTGAGGGCTTGTCAGTGGGGCCTTAACTATAGTGAACCCGGTTTCCTGCCTATCTACCGTCTTTGAGCATGGGTGCTTTTCTACCATGGCAATTGCCATAGCAATTTGTATACACCCATATATGTTATAGCATAATTTGAAGCAGCTGTCTCTTCCCAAGGTGAGAGTCTGAGGGTGTGAATAAACCCAAAAGTGCAGTTATTATTACAGGGAAGATGACTGATTGGTGGTAGAATAACAGAGATGAAGGTGGAGAAAACTGATTAATCAAACAAGCCATCATCTGTATAACTGAGTAACAGATGTGAAGATAACATTATGTAATACAGCATCCAGAGCTAATTCCCTTCTATGTTCTCTGTAATTTTGTATTTCCTTTATTGGTTTTGTGTTAACAGATGTGAAGATAACTTTATGTAATACAGCATCCAGTGCTAATTCCCTACTATCTTCTCTATAATTTGGTATTTCCTTTAATGTTTATGTGTTAACTAATGTGAAGATAACATTATGTAATACAGCATCCAGTGCTAATTCCCTACTGTATTCTATATAATTTTGTATTTCCTGTATTGTTTGTGTGTTATTCTGGTTTATATGTCTCCATTCTTTTGTCTTTAAAATAAAAAAAAAGAAAAAGAAAAAAATGGTTTCACATATAACCAGATATAGGCATGCAAGATTGATCAAACAATTACACTTAATGGTTCCTTTCAATATACCAACAGATATTAGTAGTACAATTATACTAGCTATCCCATGTATGTATATATATGTGTATATATATGTGTGTATATATATATATATATATACACACATATATATACACACACACACACACACACACACATTTTTTTCCTCTTCCTTTTTTCTTTGTCCTCTCCCCTCCTTCATCCCAGGTGCTCCTTCCTATTTGAGCAGTTCATTTTCCCTTTCACAATATCTATTGTACCTTTCAGATTTTATTTACTCTTTCAAGTTCTTATAGTTGGGAGGAAATATGATGTTTGTACATGTGAATCTTATGTATTTGACTTATATGTATAATCTCCAGGTGCATCCATTTACCTATAAAAGCCTCTAGTTTATCTTTCTTTATAGCTGAGTAATACTCCATTTTATAAAAATACCACATCATTTTTATCCATTCCTCAGTTGATAGTCGTTTGGGTTGTTTCCAAGATTTAGCTATGACAAACTGCACTGCTATAAACATGGGAGCACATATATTGCTGTGGTATGATGTTTTCAGTTCTTCTGGAAAAATATCCAGGAGGGGAATAGCTAGGTTGAATGAGACTTCTAATTCTAGTTTACTGAGGAAACTGCAGACTGATTTCCACAGTGCTTGCATCGGTTTACACTCCCACCAATAGTAGAGAGGAGTTCCTCTCTCACAACAGCCCCTCCAGCATTTGTTATGGATTGATTTCTTGATGATAGCCATTTTTGTTCTGGCATGAGATGGAATCTCAGTATTGTTTTAATTTGAATTTCTTGAGTGACTAATGATGTTGAACATTTTTCATGTATTTATTTGCCATTTGTAATTCTTTATGTGAGAAGTCTGTATTCATCTCAGATGCTCATTTTTGTATTGGGTCCTTGAATTTTGGGGGTCTGATTTTTTTTAATTCTTTATATACTCTAGAAGGAAGTCCTTTGTCTGAGGGACAGTTGGCTAAAACTTTTTATCCAATTCATGAGTTTTCTTTTCACCTTGTTGGTGATTATTTTGATGTGCAAAATTTTTTCAATAAGATGAGCTTGCCCTTGTTGATTCTTTGAAGTATTTCCCATGAAGTTTTGTTTTGTTATGAACTCTCTGCCTACTCCTATGTCCTCAAGATTTCCATATATTTTCTCTTCCATTAGATCTAGTGTTTCTGTTTTAATACTTAGATCTTTAAGCCATTTTGACTTTATTTTGGTGCATGGTGATAGGCTTGGGTCTAGTTTTAGTCTTGATAGCATGTGCAGAGCCAGTTTTTCCAGCACCATTTATTAAAGAGGCTGTCTTCCTTCCAGTGAACATGTTTTGCCCCTTTGTCAAAGATAAGTAGCTGAGTGTCTTTGTGGTTGTATCTGCATCTTCTAGTCTGTTCCATTGATATTCAGTTCTGGTTTGTTTTGTTTTGGTTTGGTTTAGTTTGGTTTTTGCCAATACAATGCTGATTTTATCATGGCAGCTTTGTAGTATAATATCAAATGAAGGATTTTGATATCTCCTACCTTGCCTTTGTTGCCTAGGATTGCTTTTGCTATTCTATGTCTCTTCTGGTTCTAGACTAATTTTAGGAATGTTTTCTTTAGGTCTGTGAGGTATACCAGTGGTATATTCATCAGGATTGCATTGAGTCTGTATAACAATTTGGAGATAATGGTCATTTTCATAATGTTGGTTCTTCCTACCCATGAGCAAGAAATTTCTTTCCATTTTTTGAAATCCTCTTCAATCTCTTTTTCAGAGTACTGTACTTTTCACTGTATAGATCTTTTACTTCTTTTGTTAGATTAATTCCTAAGTATTTCATTTTATTGGATGCTATTGTGAAAGGTATGTTTTCCCTTATTTCTCTCTCAATATGTTTGTTTTTCTGTATAGGAATGGTACTGATTTTTGAGCGCTGATTTTGTATCGAGCTATGCCACTGAATTTACTGATTAACTCTAGGAGTCTTTCAGTGGAGTTTTTGGGTCTTCTATGTAGAGTATAATGTCATCTGGGAATAAAGTAATTTCATTTCTTCCTTTCCTATCTTTATTCCTTTTATTTCTCTCTCTTGTCTAATTGTTCTGGCTAGTGTCTCCAGAACTATATTGAAGAAGAGTAGTGACAGTGACTATCCTTGTCTTGTTCCTGATTTTAAAGTGAAAGCCTTCAAATTTTGTTCATTTAGTATGATGTTGGCTGTTGGTTTGTCATAGATGGCTTTTATCAGATTGAGGTAAAGTCCATCTATGCCGATTTTCTGTAGGGCTTTTATCATGAACAAGTGCTGGACTTTATCAAAAGCTTTTTCTGCATCTATTGAGATGATCGTGTGATTCTTGTCTTTAGCTCTGTTGATATGGTGTATTATATTGATTGATTTGTGTATATTGAACAATCCCTGCATTCCTGGGATGAATCCCACTTAGTCGTGGTCTATTATCTTGATGATTTGCTGGATTCTATTAGCTAGTATTTTATTGAGAATTTTTGCATCTATTAGGATTTTTCATTCATTAGGGAGATTGGCCTATAGTTCTCTTTTCTAGTTAGTTCTTTACCTGGTTTTGGTATCAGGATAATAAATGCCTCCAGGAATAAGTTTGGGAAAGTTACTTCCCTTTTGAATTCTTAAAAAGAGTTTGAAAAGAATTGCTGTTAAATCCTCTCTAAATTTCTTATAAAAATCAGCTGTGAATCCATCAGGACCTGACCTTTTTTTGTTGGTAAGTGTTTTATTACATCTTAAATTTCATTGGCTGATATTGGGTTATGCAAGATTTTTATATCTTCTTGATTCAGCTTTGATAATTCATATTTATCTAGGAATCTGTCTATTTCTTCTGTGTTTTCCACCTGATGAAATTAAAGATTTTTGAAGTAGGTCCTGATGATCTTCTCAATTTCTATAGGATCTGTAGTGATATCAACTCTTTCATTCCTTGTGTGGATTTGAGTTTTTCTTTCCTTTTCTGATAAGATTAGCTAGGTGTTTATCAATGTTATCTATTTTTTCAAAGAACCAACTCTTCGATTCATTAATTCTTTGTATTGTTTTCTTAGTTTCAATTGCATTAATTTATGCTCTGATCTTTATAATTGCCTTCCTTCTTTGGGCTTTGGAATTAACTTGTTTTTTCTTTTTCTAGAAGTTTGAGGTGTAACATAAGGTTGTTTATTTGTATTGATTCTATTTTCCTGACATGAGAATCCACTGCTATAAAATTTCCTCTGAGGACTGCTTTCATTGCATCCCATGGGTTCCAGTAGTTTGTGTCTGCGTTTTTGTTGCACTGTAAATAGTGTTTAATTTCTACTTTAATTTCTCCTATGACCCATTGGTTGTTCAGGAGTGTGTTGTTTAATTTTCTTTTGTTTATGGAGCTTTTGCAATTTCTTTTATCATTTATTTCTAGTTTCATTGCACTATGCTCTGATAATATGCATGGGATAATTTCAGTTCCTTGCATTTACTTAAGCGTGTTCTGTGTGCTAACACATGGTCTATTTTAGAGAATGTCCCATGTGCATCTGAGAAGAATGTGTGTTCTAATGTTGGTGGGTGGAATATGCTTTAAAAGTTTACTAAGTCCATTTGTTCACATGTTTGGTTTAGTTCTGTTATTTCTTTGCTGATTTTTTGTCTGGCTGGTCTCTCTGTAACAATGGGGTGTGAAAATCCCTTGTTACAATTTTGTTATTACTTATTTGATTTTTCATGTGTGTTAATGTTTGCCTTATATAATTGGGTGCTCTTACATTTGGAGCATATGTATTTATGAATGTTATCTCTTCTCTTGCAGTTTTCCCTTAACAAAAACATAGTGACCTTCTTTATCTCTTTTGATCATTATTGGCTTGAAGCTCACCTTGTCTGCATCTTGTCACCTTCCTTCTTTTTTCTGGGTTCCTGTTGCATGGAGTATCGTTTTCCAGCCTTTGAATTTCTGTCTGTGGATGTCCTTTTGAGTTAAATGCATTTTTTGTATGCAGCATATCGTTGGATTTTGTTTCCTTCTCCACTCTTCCAGTGTTTCTTTTGATTGGTAAATTAATATAAATGGCACTATTACATTAATGCTTATTAATGATATGGATTGATTTATCCTTATCATGTTATTTTTCCACTGTTGGTTCTGTACTTTCCCCCTCTGTTTAACTGCTTACCTTGCTTGGTAGTTCTTTTCTATTGCTGGTCTTGAGATTGTGGTCATTGGGCTGGGGATATAGCTCAGTGGAATAAGTGCCTGCCCAGCAAGCGCAGGGTCCTGAGTTCGATCCCCAGTACCGCCAAAAAAAAAAAAAAAAAGGTTGTGGTCTTTTTTATCTTTTTGTAGAATGTCTTTTAGTACTCTTTGTAATATTGGTTTGGTGCTCATGAATTTCTTCAGATGATCTTTGTCATGTAAGTATCTTATTTTGCCATCAATTTGGAAAGATAGCTTTGCAGGATAGAACAATCTGGTTTGGAAGTTGTTTTCTTTCAAGACCTGAAATCTTCCCTCCAAGCTCTTCTTGACTTGATGGTCTGTGTTGAGAAGTCTGCTGTGATTCTGACGGGCTTTCCTCCATAGGTGATCTGTTTCTTATTTCTAACAGACTTTAATATCCTGTTCTACTCAATTTCTGGGATCTTGATTATTATGTATATGGGTGTAGATTTATTTTGGTTATGGCTAATTTGGGTTCTATATGCTTCACTTATGTGTATATAAGGTTCTTATTCCTTGCTTGGGAAGTTTTCTGGTATTACTTCCGCAAATAGTCTTTTTATGTCATTCTTGTTGCCTCCTACTCTTTTGTTTACACGTATCAGCCATATACTGTTTTTCTTTGACTCATCTAGCAGCTATGGAATTGTTATTTGCTTTTCCTTTGTTATTTTACGAGATCTTTAGTTAACAATCACTAGCTGCAATGCTATCTTTACCATTTGAAAGTCTGTCTTCCATTTCAATTAAGTGGTTCTTCAAGCTTTCAATAGAACTTTTAATTTCTCTTTTTTTGTGTTAAAATTCTCTGTAATTGTTTTCTTTTTCTTAATGTCATAGCAAGTTAATATTTTTTTGTTTGGCAGATGTATTATTCATATATGCATGTGTATGCAGCTTATACCTTTTTTAACTTTTAAATGTATGTCTTTGAATATTAGAAGGTTAAAGCACTATATTATGCTGTTGCCTTAAATACAATTTAGTCAGATTCTATTAATACAACCCTGGCTTACCTTTGGTTCATTGTTGTTTGTGATACGTTCTTTTCTTATGTCCCATCATATTAACTCTTCTTGTTTCAAGTATGTCATAGAGGCAGAGTTTTCACCTTGTTTTGTATTCACTCGTTATTACTTTTAACTTATATGACCAATACAATTATGATTACTATAATTATTTTATAGCATAATTTTTCTTATGTTATTATTTATTTCCGATTAGTTCTTCTTCTTTTCATCTTTTTTTCTGAGTAAGATGAAAAAAATTCCAGACATAAGCAACTAGAGACTTGATTCACTAAAACAATTGCTCTAAATACAGCAATAAAATTGCAATAGGGTAAACTCTCAGACCATCAGATTGGCGTATCTTGACATATTTTTTTTAAATAAAAGCACAAAAACATGTTAACAAACAGACACAAATTAGAATAAGAAATAGTACGATCAAAACTGATTTACAGACAAGGTGACATGGACTCAACAGTGATTGTTGCTTTACCTATTGATATCTTCGAAGTGTATATACATGAACACAGATACAGACACACGAAATTGGTCAAACAATTAATCATCTAAAAAACAGAAAAACACAAAAAACAGAAAACAAAAGACAGAAAAAAACAATAGTTGCTGCTTTGCATATTGATATCTTCGAAGTGTGTACTCAGGATAACACATACTGACATACGAGATTGATCGAACAACCCATCATCAATTATTCCTTAGCATTAAGTGATATAATACAATAGTAGAACCATGTTAGCCCTCCTGCACATATATATATACATATATGCATACATACAATTTTGCCTCTTTCTTTTCTCATTTCACTGGTCTCATCTGTTCCTTGTTTTTGAAAAGATTTTCTTCATGTATCTTAGTTTATATTCCCACCCTCAGGTTCTTACACCAGTGATACAATACGTTGCCTGCACATGTACCACTGATTTATTTCACTTATGAGTATGGACTCCAGTTTTGACCACTTGCCTACAAAGTCCCCAAAACTGTCTTTCTTTATAGCTGAATAATATTCCATTATATAAAAATGCCACAATTTTTAAATGCAGTCTTCTGTGGATGGACACTTGGGTTGCTTCCACATTTTAGCTATCACAAATTGTGCTGCTATGAACATGGGTGCACATATATCAGAGTGATATGATGTTTTCAGATCTTCTGGGAAAATACCCAGAAGGGGAATAGCTGGTTTGAATGGAACCTCTAGACCTAGTTTGCTGAGAAATCTCCAAACGGCTCTCCAGAGTGGTTGCACCAGTCTGCATTCCCACCAGCAGTGTAATAGAGTCCCTATTTCTCCACAGCTTCGCTAGCATCTGTTATTAGATGACTTTTTCATACTGGCCAGTCTTACTGGGGTGAGATGAAATCCCAATGTTGTTTTTATTTGCATTTCTCAAATGACTAAGGATGTGGAACATTTTCTCATATATTTATTTGCCATTTGTATTTCTTTATCTGAGAAGTGTGTATTCATCTCATATGCCCATTTCTGGATTGTGTCTTTGAATTTGGACAGGTACATGTTTTTTAATTCTTTGTATGTTCTAGATAGAAGACCTTTGTCTGAGGGCCAGCCAGCTAGGATTTTTTCCCAATTTGTGGGTTTTCTTTTTACTTTGCTGGTGATTTCTTTAGATGTACAAAAACTTTTCAGTAGGATGAGGTCCCAGTTATTGATTCTTTGAAGTGTTTCCCTTGCAGTTTCACTTTTGTTCATGAATTCTCTGCCTACTCCTATGTCTTCAAGATTTTTACCTACTTTCTCTTCCAATAGATTTAGAGTTTCTGTTTCAGTGTTGAGGTCTGTGATCCATTTTGACCTGAGTTTGGTGCATGGTGATAGACTGGGGTCTATATTCAGTTTTTGGCAAGAGGCAAGCCAGTTTTTCCAGCACCATTTATTGAACAGGCCTTCTTTTTTCCAGTAGGTTTGGTTGACCCCTTTGTCAAATATTAGGTAGCTGAGTGGGTTTTTCATTATGGTTGCATCTTACAGTCTGTTCAATTGATCCTCAGGTCTGTTTTTTAGCCAGTACCAGGTTGATTTTATTACAGTTGCTTTGTAGTATAATTTCAGGTCAGGGATTGTGATTCCACCTGACTTGTCCTTATTGCCCAGGATTGCTTTTGCTATTCTGGGTCTCTTCTGGTTCCAGATGAATTTGAGGCATATTTTCTCTAGATCTGTGAGGTATGCTAACGGCAGTTTAATGGGAATTGCATTGAATCTATACAACAGTTTTGGTAGTATGGCCATTTTTACAATGTTAGTTCTTCCTAACCATGAGCAGGGTATGTTTTTCCATTTATTGAGATCCTCTTCAATCTCCTTTTTCAGAGTACTGTAGTTTTCACTGAATAAATATTTCACATTCTTTGTTAGATTGATTCCTAAGTATTTCAATTTCTTGGTTGCTATTATAAAGGGTATGGTTTCCTCAATTTCTCTCTCAGTCTGTTTGTTGTTCATGTATAGGAATGCTATTCATTTTTGGGTGTTGACTTTGTATCCGGCTATGCTACTGAATTTGTCAATTAATTCCAGGAGTTTTCTTGTGGAGTTTTCGGGGTCCTCCATGTATAGTATCATGTCATCTGCAAATAGTGATAGTTTGACTTCTTCCTTTCCTATCCTTATTCCTTTTATTTTATTTTATTTTATTTTTATTTTTTTTAATTTTAAAAAAAATACAAGTAAAAAAACATATTGACAGACACCAATTAGCATAAAAAATAGTACAATCACAACTAATCTATAGACAAGGTGATATGATCTCAACAGTGGTTATTGCTTTATCCATTGATATTATTCCTTTTATTTCTCTCTCTTGTCTGATTGCTCTGGCTAGCGCTTCCACAACTATGTTGAATAAGAGTGGTGATAATGGACATCCTTGTCTTGTTCCTGACTTTAAAGTGAAAGTTTTCAGTTTATGTCCATTTAGTATGATGTTGGCTGTTGGTTTGTTATAAATGGCTTTGATCAGATTGAGGTAGAGGCCATCTATTCCTATTTTTTCTAAGGTTTTTAACATGAATGCATGTTGGACTTTATCGAAAGCCTTCTCTGCATCTATAGAGATGATCATGTGGTTTTTGTCTTTGACTGTATTAATATAGTGTATTACATTAGTTGATTTGCGAATATTGAACCATCCCTGCATTCCTGGAATGAATCCTACCTGGTCGTGGTGTATAAGTTTCCTTATGATTCATTGTAATCTATTTGCCAGGATTTTGTTGAGCATGTTTGCATTTATGTTCATTAGAGAGATTGGCCTGTAGCTCTCTTTCTTGGTTGGGTCCCTCTCTGGTTTTGGTATCAGTATAATACTTGCCTCCAGAAATGTGTTGGGGAGAGTTGCTTCCTTTTCGATTTCATTGAAGAGCTTGAGGAGAGTTGGCATTAGATCTTCTCTAAATGTTTTATAGAATTCTGCTGTGAATCCATCAGGGCCTGGGCTTTTCTTTGTTGGGAAGTTTTTAATGACATTTTCAATCTCATTAATTGATATTGGGTTGTTGAGGATTTTTACGTCTTCCTGATTCAATTTTGGAAATTTGCACCTTTCTAGGAATTTGTCCATTTCTTCTGTATTTTCTATTGTATGGGAAAACAGATTTTCAAAGTAGGTATTCATGATCTTTTGTATTTCTTTTGGATCTCTAGTGACTTCATCCTTTTCATTCCTTATTGCATGAATTTGAGATCTTTCCCTTCTTTTTTTGATAAGGTTGGCTAGGGGTTTATCAATTTTATTTATTCTTTCGAAGAACCAACTCTTTGATTCATTAATTTTTTGTAGAGTTTTCTTCATCTCAATTGCATTAATTTCTGCCCTGAGTTTTATAATCTCCTCCCTTCTTTGGGCTCTTGGTTTGTCTTGTTGTTCTTTTTCTAAGAGTTTGAGGTGTATCATTAGGTTATTTATTAGCTCTCTTTCTATTTTCTTTGTATATGAGTTCATTGCTATAAATTTCCCTCTGAGGACTGCTTTCATTGCATCCCACAGATTCTGGTAGGTTGTACTTGCATTTTCATTTATTTGTAGGTATTTTTTAATGTGTTCTTTAACTTCTTGTGTGACCCATTGGTTATTCAGTAAGTTGTTGTCTAATTTCCAAGTGTTTATATGGTTTTTGGAGTTCTCTTTGTCATTAATTTCCAATTTCATTGCGCTGTGGTCCGATAATATGCATGGGATAATTTCAATTCTTTTGCATTTAGGTAGATAAGCTCGATGGGCTAGAATGTGGTCTATTTTGGAGAAAGACCCATGTGCAGCTGAGAAAAACGTGTATTCTGATGCTGTGGGGTGAAACACTCTGTATACATCTACCAAGTCCATTTGTTCACACTTTTGGTTCAGGTCTGTTATTTCTTTGCTGAGTTTGTGTCCAGTTGACCTGTCTCTTTCCTCAGAGGGGTGTTTAGGTCCCCTATTACAATAGTGTTATTAGTTATTTGATTTTTTACATCTGTTAAGATTTGACTTGTAAAGTTAGGTGCTCCATGGTTTGCTGCATAAATGTTTAGGATTGTTACCTCCTCCTCTTGCAGCTTTCCCCTAACTAGTATGTAGTACCCTTCTTTATCTCTTTTGATTGTTTTCGGTTTGAAGTTTACATTGTTTGCAAACATAATAGCTACCCCTGCTTTTTTCTGGGGACCTGTTGCATGGGGAATTGTTTTCCAACCTTTAACTTTCAATCTGTGGATTTCCTTTTGAGTAAAATGTGTTTCCTGTATACAGCATATCGTTGGATTGTGTTCCTTAATCCACTCTTCCAATGTTTTCCTTTTGACTTTTGAATTGAGGCCATTTACATTAATGGTTTTCATGATTATATGTTGGCTTATTCTAGGCATGTTACTTACTTGTTGTTTTCCTTCTTTTGCTTTCTGTTTACTTGCTTGTTCTGTTTAGGGAGTTATTTCTATCATTGTTCTTGGGATTGTGGTCTCTTTTTTCTCTGTCTAGAATATCTTTTAGTGCTGTTTGCAATGCTGCTTTGGCACTCATGAAGTTCTTCAGTTGTTCTGTCGTGGAAATATTTTATTTCTCCATTAAATTTGAGGGATAGTTTTGCAGGATACATCAGTCTGGGTTGGAAGTTGTTTGGTCTCAGAATCTGTAATATCATGCTCCAAGCTCTTCTTGATTTCATCATTTCCATTGAGAAGTCTGCTGTGATTCTGATGGGCTTTCCTTTATAGGTGATCTGTTTCATTTCTCTAGCAGCTTTTAATATTGTGTTCTTTTGCTGGATATCTGGGCTCTTGACTATTATATGCCTGTGTGTGTTTTTCTTTGGGTTATGGATCATTGGGGTTCTGTATGCCTCGATTAACTGAACTTCAGTATCTTTTACCTTGTTTGGGAAATTTTCTGCTATTATTTCAGCAAATATTCTTTTTATATCGTTTGTGTGGTCTCCTGCTGTTTCACTCACTCCTATTACTCGAATATTGTTACGTTTTGCCTCATCTTGGAGCTATTGTATTAATTTTTCTTGTGTCTTTGATGATTTTATGAGATCCTTCCTTTCTCGTTCATAAGCTGCCATGCTGTCTTCAAGGTCTGAAATTCTATCTTCGGTTTCATTCAAGCGGTTTTGCAAGCTTTCAGTGTAAGTTTTCAAATCCTGGCAATCTCTTTGGACCTGTTTCATTCTTCGTAATCCATTCCTAAATTGCTCTTGTAACGTTTCCATTTGTTTCCTATTTTCTTCTAGTCTTTTGTCTATTTCTTATCTATGTGCCCGGAACATTTCTTCCATCATTGTTTTCAGTTCGTTTTTTGTCTGAGAGATCATTGCAGGTATGTGTCTTATTTCTGCTTTAAGCTCTTTTATGGCCTGTTGGAGTTGTTTCACTTCGGATGCAATCATTTTAGAACTTGCAGGTATGTGGCTTCCTGGTTCCCCTGTATCATCTCATTCAGAACTTGTTCTGAGTGGGGTTGAGTTCTGAGAGTGCATTTTGTTCCTCTGTTTTCCCATTTTTGGGTATCAGATTCAAAATGTGGAACTATAAATTGCCCAGGCAGTTCAGCAGGCAAAGATCTGTTTCAGAGGCTACTCCAATGACTCCTTCTCTTTGGGAGAATGTCCCTTAAGCTTTCTGCTGAGAGATCGGCTTAAAAGGCTGCTCAGATGCTGCCTTATGGACCATGCTATTCCCTACCCTGTGACCTGGCTGGGGTGCATAAACAGCTTGCCGCCCCAGGGACCTTGCATGCAGGGGGCCGCTCAGGTGTTCCTCCCTGGGTGGAGCTCCTCCCCCACTCAAAAATCCCGTCAGGGCACCCAGCCAGCTCCTCTGTCCCGGGGACAGTGCAGTCAGAAGTGCTGCTCAGATGTCCCTCGCTGGGCGGAGTTTCTCCTCGACTCAAAAAAACCGATCAGGTCACCCAATCAACTCACCCTGGGATCATGCAGGCAGGAATGCCGCTTAGATATATCTCCTTGGGTCGAGCTTCTTCCCGACTCAGAAATCCTGTTGCAGTGCTCACTCAGCTCACCCGTGCCGAGATCTGTGCCGGCAGGTGATCCTGGCACTCCCTGGCGCTTCTCTGCCTCCTTGGTGTTGTCCCAGGAGCCGCCGACCACAGCCGCCACAGTGCCCGCTCTCTGTCTGAGGATGGTGCCGGCTGCGGGGGTGGGGCTTTGAGCAGGATCCCGGTCCGCTTTCCGGATAGCGCAGTCTGTCTGAGGAGCGCATTCTCTGAGTTTCCTCTGCTCCACCGCCTCCAAAAATTCGTGGTGGCAGCCGCCTACGAGCTGTTTAGTTTCGGGAGATGGGAGGGTCTGTCCCGCCGCGATCGCACTAGGTGGTACGCAGACTCCGCCAAGTCGCGTCCCACGCGCAGCGTTGATTGCCTTGGGCCATCTTGACATTTTAACAGAAGGGAACTTTCCTTTACATGGAGAAGTAAACAAAACTACAAAGAGTGAGGCATGGAGGAAGTGTTGTGCAGCTAGATTGATGGAATAGCTGCAGGCAGAATTGTCAAAGTCAGAGTCTTCAAAGGGGCCACTGCCAGGAGGTTAGTCCTATGTAATGACATAGGCAGAGAGGGATCTGAAGAAAGGACGAAAAAGTAACTAAAGTTTAAGTGAATCAAATATTTTCTTTAAATTCATCAATGGGTACAAACAGTGTAACAAATGATAGCAACATGCCTGATCTTGTCATAGTCAAAAAGGGGGAAAAGAGCCTGTGCAATGCCAGCTGCCCAGGAGGCTGAAGCAGGAAGATTGCCAGTTTAAGGAAGTGTAATTTACTTCTCTGAGTAAGTTAATGAGACCATATCTCAAAATGAAAAGCAAAAAACGCTTGAGTGTATCTCAACTATAGAGTACCCCTAGGATTAACCCCAAATGCCACAAGAAAAGCAGAGGGTAACATGTCATCCTTATCTATGACGTATAGGTAAAGATAGTTCTTTACAATAAATTTTCTGGGACAAAAATAAAAGATAGGGAAGATTTCTCCATCATCCCTATTTTCCAGAAGCAAATTCTCATAAAATTTTGGACTCCCGTCTACTTTGCACTGGATAAATCATTTGCATTTGAAGGTGGCATTTTATAGTAGCAAAGTTTTCTTAAGACCTAATCTCCTCTTACTTTATCTGAATTGATGTAGTAATCCCTTTCAGAGATCCACAAATAAGCTGTGGGTGAGCACCTGTTTTAGTTACTTTTTTCGATGCTGAGACAAAATACTTGACACCCAAAATTAAAGGGGTGATGTTTATTTTGGCCCACAGTTTGTAGAGCTTTCAGTCCACAGCCAGCTAGCTCCCAGGCAGGGTGGCAGGGCAGATGGGCATCGAAGGTGATAATCAGTCCATGGCAAGCAGGCAGGAGACAGCAAAGCAGCAGCAAGTGAGAAATGACAAGCAGCAACCCTCTTTCTGCCCCTTATGTTCTGTCCAGGCTGCCCACCTTTGGGCAGGTAGCACTCACACCTAGGGAGGTCTTTCCAATTGTCCATACCCAGAATTATGGCAGTCCAATCAGTGGACTAATTCAACAACCACACACCCTTGATCCCAGCATCACACACTTAACCTCAGCATCATACACTCCAGATCCATTCACCTCTAAAAACTTCCATCTATGAGTACATGAGGTTTTGATAGGACATCAAAACACAGTCAGGACCCATGTGTAGAATGCCTGTAAAAATGTTGCCCATATAGCAGAAAATTGGAAACAACTGAGAAAGCTATGAAGACATAAATAAATTGTCATATATCCATACATGAGTATTATATATAGTGCAAATTATTTAGCCAGAGCTACATATAATTCCACTGGTACATCTCAGAAACAAAATTAAATTTCTTAAGAAGTCCCTCAGAAGCTGACATACTATGACCCTGTTTTCATATATTAAAAATAAGCAGAATCCTCTACTGAGTTAAACTGACCAAGGGATTAAAAGGCAAGAAAAAATTCAATAACTACTGACCTTCCAAAAACTCAGTAAACCTATGTGGTTCATCAGGCATTATGCCAAACCCTGATGGAAGAAATTATCTCAATTTTTTACAATGCTTTTTAGAAGACAGAAGACGTGGAAACATTCTTTAACTATTTCTATAAAAACAACAGCTCCATACAAAACTGGACAGTGATATTATGAGCTGAGAATCACTCCAGACTAATATCTTTCAAGAAGGCAAATGCAAAATGCTCAAAAATATTAGCAAATCAAATCAAATAGTGTGCAGAAAAAATGTATAATACAAACAAGTGTTATTTGTCTCAGAAATGAAATGGTGATTAAACACTCAAAAATGAATTAGTTGATTCCATTACATCAACAACCTAAAAAGGAAAAATTACATAATCATACCAGCAGAAACTGAAAAAGCAATTGCCAAAATCAAACACCTACTCATGATTAAGAAGTCTCACTTAACCAGGAATAGAAAGGAACTTCCACAACATCATAAACATCTACAAGAAAATTATAGCTGACATCTAGTTTTAAGGTGAGAAACTTAAGTCTTTGTTTGCTACTAAGAACAGAAATAAGATGTGGATGTCCCCTCCTGATATTGCTTTTCAACATTATACTGGAAGTCCCATCTAATGAAGATAAGAAAAGGAAATAAAAGGTATATGGACTGAGCAGGAAAAAATTAAACCATTTTTTCTAGATGACATGATTATATATGTAGAAAATGCAAAAGAATTCATAAGAACTCTTGGAATTATATGTGACTGAGGCACAGTGCAGGATACAGGATTAACATAAAAGTTTATTATTTTCTACATATCATCAATGAAATTTTAAAATGTGATACATTTTCATCAGTACCCCAGAAAGTGAAATAGGTATAAGTCCAACAGAATACCTGTAAAACTATATGAGAAAATATTATAAAACTCTGATGAATAAAGATCAAAGAAAACTAAATAAATTGAAAGACATTTTATCTTCATGGATAAAATTTAATACTGCAAAGGTGTCATTTCTTTCCATCTTGATCCATAGATTCAACACAACCCTTAGGTTAACTTGTATTAAAACCCCATTAGATTATCTGGTATATATGGACAAATTGATTCTAATTTTTATATACTTTAGAGAGACATTTAATTCAAATTAGTAAACACAACATTGAAGGAGCAGAACAAAGTCAGAGACTGATACTTCTTGACTTCAAGATTTACTGTGAATATACAATAATATAGACCATATTATTTGTGGAAAAATATACAAGAAGCTCAATGAACAGAATAGAAAACTGAGAAATATACTCACATAAATATAGTCAACAAATGATTAAAATAACAAAGACAAATGATGGTTATTTCAACAAACTGTGTTGGGAATAGTGAATCATACATATGCAAATAAATAAATAAGTAAATATGAATGAATGAATCTAACAACAGACTTCAGCTTTCACAAATACTGGCTTGGAGGGAACCACAGACCTAAATGTAAAACATCAAATTATAAAACACCTAGAAGATAATATAGGAGAAAATCTAAATGACCTTAGGTTGTGTGAAGATTTTTAGATATGATACTAAACTTATAATACCTGGAAGAACTGATAAGCAGGTCTTCATTAAAATCAAGTGTCTGCTCTGCAAGAACTACTATCAAGAGAAGAACAAAACAAACCACAGATTGAGAAAAAATACTTGCCAAAGACATATGTGATAAAGAACTGTTGTCCAAAATATTCAAAGAAATACATTCAACAAGAAAAAAAAACAACTCAATTAAAAGTAATTAACAGATACCGCACTAAGAGATAAATAGGTGATAAATAGATAGATAGATAGATAGATAACAAATAAACATATAACCAAGACTACATATCCTTTGTCAAACATAAATTAACAATATGATGAGTTACTACCTCAACATATTAGAATGCCCACCAAATGCTGGTCAAGAAGTGAAGTTTTTGTTACTTTCATTCAGTGAAAAACCGTACAGCCACATCAAAACATGGTAGCCAAATTCAGTACAAATAGCACATGAAAAATCAGATTTGAAAGTTTTGCAGGTCAGAAATGAACCAGATTATTCATACATGAATGATGAAGATGATCCATTATGGAAATATACATGTTTTCCTAACAGAAGAGTGATGCAGAAGTATGATGTTCATGATGATGACTTCGATGCTGGCCCTCTAAGCCAAAGTTTTTGTGACAGTGAAATGGATCAAGAATTGACTGATGCATATATAGAGAATAAAGAATGGATTCAGATGACAAAGAAAACAGCAACTTGAGTACATATTTGATGCAAATATGTACTGCAATGTTGTGAAATGTCATGCAACCCAATGGAATGATCCGATGTTAGAAATAGGTCTGAAAATGTAGTGAGGTTCTTGGCAGGACTGAGAGGTATGCCAGCAGTGCCATTCAGTATAAGAAATTGTAACAGACAAAATGCTGCTACAGATTCTATGAAAAACACAAAGCCTGAGATTGAAGTAAAACATTCTCTATGCACCAAAAGCCATATTGAAAATGTATTTATTATGACACCTTACTAGCTGAAATGAAAGCATTTGTAGGCCTGTTGTATTTAGCAGTGATTTCTCATGGTAATCATGGCAATGTAAAAGAATTATGGAAGAGTGATGGATCAAAATATGGCATAAAAATTTATGCTCTTGTAGATACAAAGACTTATTATAACTTCAATTCCTGGAACTCAGTCATTTGATTTTTATTTGTGTAGCAATAAATGGAATGATGTTGTGAACCAACTTGTTGGTTCCATTTCCCAAACTAATTGGAATGCAATGGAATGCCTTGAAATGCAATTGGAATGCAATGTTTGACACTTGGTTTGATACTTAGACATCAGTTTCCAATTGAAGCTACATTTGCTAACAGAGCACAAGTTGACATGTGTAAGAACTGCATGCAAGAGCAAAGCAGGAATTCCAAATGAAATATTGCAATTTTAAAAACCAGAATTGTATAATATAAACTTTGAATTTCAGAAATATTTATATTGGCCTTGCATATGCCAAAGAAAAACAAACTGGTATTGCTATGTCATGATGGAAATATTGATAGGTAAACTTCAATAAAATGCAAACTTGGGATTGAAACTTTCTACAACAAAACCAAAGATAGAGTAGAAGTTGATGGGTTGTGTAGCAACTATGATGTCACTTGGAATGCAAAGCTTTGATGAATGCTTGTGTTTTACTTGATATTAAACGTGTGTGGCATAAATAGTTTGATATTTTATAAAGAAAATAACAGGTAAAAAATATGAAAGAGAAATTTTTTAGAAAAGATTGGAACTGGAATTCATAAGAGATCATTTATAACACAGGAGAAGCAAAATGTTTCTGCTCAGGGAATTATGCAAAAAATTATGGATCACACTGGTGAGTTGAGAAGTGAACAGGAAGGTGCAGCAACTCAAAGACTGATGGCATAGGAAACCCAAAAAGATTTTAACTGTGCCCTACAAGAAAGGACATGATTGGAGTATTACTCAGCTATAAAAAAGATAAACTCAAAGCTTATATAGGTAAATGGATACAAATAGAGACCATACTCAGAAGTGAAATAAATTGGATCCACATGTGTAGACATCATGTTGTCTTTCTAGTGTAGGAACATGAAAGAGTAAGTGGAACCCAAAAAAGTACACTAGAGGTTGAGAAAGGGAAAGAAATTGCTTAAAAGAGGAAACAACTGAGATTAGGGAAAGGAGAAAAGGAAAGAAAGAAGGAAGGAAAAAATATATATGTATATAGGATAGCTGGGATAAATGTACTCCTGATGTCTAATGGTTTATTGAAAGGAACAGATAATGCTTTAATTTCAACCAATTCTGCATGCTTGTATCTGCATAACTTGAAAAACAAATTTGAAGACAACAATATGCAACATAACAATCATTGTTGAATTCCTATCCTCTTGTTTGGTGAAACTCTGTATTGTTTATAATTTTTTTGTTTTTATATTTATTCTCTTTAATGATTTAATTAATCTTGCATTCTTAAATCTGGTAACCTGACCAACTTCGATGAAGATTAAAATATGTAATATAACAACCGTTGTTAATCTCTATCATTTTGTTCTGAAACCCTGCATCATTCTTACTGCTTTTGCTTTGCTTTGTTTTTATACAAGTTGTTGGAATTTTGCTATTCTTTTTTTAAACATCACTTTAAGGTAAAGAAAAAAAAAAAAGAAAGAAAGGGCATGAAGCACAGGAAGCACCTGGGCCTGGTAACCTGGGCCTTGGGCCAGAGGATTTCAGTACCTGACCCATCTCCTTTCCACTATGTGAAAGGCACCCAATCTGGGAAGTGCCTGGGACCCAGCAACTGATTGGGCCAGAGGAATACAATGCTTGATCCATCTCCTCTGCACTCCTGGAAGCACAGCCAGCATGATAAGCACCCAGGGCCTGGCAACCAGTTTAGACAGAGGAACCTGGGGCTTGACTCATCTCCCTACACCACAGGAAGAGGAGCCAGCACAGGAAGCACCTTTGACCTGGCAACCTGCTTCAGGAGAGGAACCCAAAAAATGATAAGACAAAGGAGTAAAATGTAATCTCAGACCTTCAATTACCCAAAACAAGTCCAGGAGACACCAACATAGAAAAAATTGAAAGTTGCACACCTGAAATTTCTAAATGATAGCAACTGAAGTAAAGAAATATCCCCAGGATGCTATACAGGAAATCTCTCAAGTAAAAAAAGAAACGACAACTATAATGAAAGAATTGGTCAGCATGTCTAAAGAAGACGTAGATAAAAGTAGAGAATCATAGAAAAATGATGGAAACCTTGAATGAACAATATAGGAAACAATTCAAACACATGAAACAGATTCAAAGAGATATCCAGGAAATTAAAAATTCCATTGAAAGCTAGCAAAACTATTTGAACAAAACTGAAGATAGACTCTTAGACCTTGAAGACATTGTTGCAGCTATTGACCATGAAAGGAAAGATCTCTTATTAATAACAAGGAACCAGGAAATAACAATTCAACGGCTGCAAGAGGATACAAAGAATAATGTAAGACTAGTAGGTATCAATAAAACAGTAGCTATCGACGCAAATAATATAAAAAAGAGTATTTTCAAAAGTAATAGCACAAAATTTCCTAAGCATGTGAAAAGAATGTGACATACAGTCAAGTGAGGCATATAGACCTCCACTTAACCATAACTAATATAAATGTGCGCCTAGGCATATAATAATCAAGATGGCAAAAATTCAGCATAAGAACAGAATATTAAAAACTGTTAAAGAAAAAGGCAAATCACCAATAAAAGAAAGCCAGTCAGAATCATAGCAGATTTCTCAACACAAACCATTAATTCACGAAGAGCTTGAAATATTTTAAGTCCTAAATGAAAACAACTTCCAACCCAGACTGATATACCTTTCAAAATGATCTTCCCAAATTAATGGAGAAATAAGATACTTTCACAGCAAAGGAGTGAAGAAATTGATGACCACTAAACCAACCCCACAGAAAGTACTGAAAGGTATTCTAGAAAGAGATAAAAGTCACCACAATTCCAAGAACAACAACAAAAATAAACCACCAAGCAGGACAGGCAATTAAAAACAGGGAAAACATAGGGAATCAATGTAATGGCAAAAATGGACTGAATTCCACAGAACACCGAAGAACTCTGTGTAGGACAAACAGAGTTTACTAATTTTAGACCCATCACCACACATCCCAGATTAGCAGGTCAGGAATGTGGGGCCCCTGCCGGCCTTTATTTCCACTTTATGTACATTTTTCATTTCCGTGGAACAGGTTGGAATGTTGTAGCCCTAGCCACACGTTGTTTTCCTTGTCCAATGTGACCAGGTCAGGCCCTGGTCATGAGCCCAACCATAATGATATATACTTTCTGTTCTATATGTCCCGCTTTAGATAACCACACATTTCCTTTATGGTTACAATGTTTATCTAGGGCCAGGAAGGGGATGAAACAAGCCAGGCAGGGTCATAGGTAGTTGTAAAGTTAACATTTTACAACCCCTCCAGGATGTTTCTCAAGGCACATTTTGAGGCTTGTACTAAAACTAAAACTATTCCACCTTAAAAATGGTATGTTAAAAGTCACTGTCCCCTACACAACAGCAAAAAAAAAAAAAAAATGACAAATAGAAGTCAACACATATCAGTATAACCATCAATGTAAATAACAGCAATTCACCAATTAAAAGAAACTGGCAAAGTGGATCAAGAAACAAAATCCAATACTATGCTGTATATAAGAATCATGTTTAACTCAAAAGGAAATTCGTTGACTGAAAATCAAAGAATGGAAAAAATATTCCATATAATAGAAGCACAGAGAAAAGCAGGGGTAGCTATTCTGTTCACAGACAATGTGAACTTTAATCCAGGAATGATCAATTGAGATAAAGAAGGTCACTACATGCTTGTTAGGGAAAATCTTCAAGAGGAAGAGATAACAATCATAAATATGTATGCAACAAATACAGAAGCACCCAACTGTATAAGACAAACCTTAATAGACATGAAAAACCAAATAACCAATAATAACACAATTGTAATGGGGGAATTTAACACCCCACTGACACAAAGAGGTAGATCAACTAGACAAAAAAATCACCAAAGAAATAACAGAACTGAACTAAACTTGTGAACAAATGGATTGTGCAGATGCAACATCAGAATACACATTCTCCTCAGCTGCATATGGGATGTTCTCTAAAACAGACCACATACTAACCCATATAACATATACAAGTAAGTGCAAAGGAATTGAAATTATCTCATGCATATTATCTGACCATAGTGCAGTGAAATTGGAAATTAATGACAAAATGAACCACAAAAACTCCACAAACACATGGAAATTAAATAACACTCTCCTGAACAACCAATGGGTCACAGATGAAATTAAAGAAGAAATTAAACAATACCTGCAATCAAATGAAAATATGAATAAAACTTACTGGAATCTGTGGAATGCAATGAAACCAGTCCTCAGAGGAGAATTTATAGCAGTGAACTCACACATGAGGAAAACAGCAGAAAAAATAAATATCCTAATGCTGCACCTCAAACTTATGGAAAAAGAAGAACAAGTCAAGCCTAAAGCCCAAAAAAGGGTGGAAATCATAAAGGGCAGAAATTAGCACAATTGAGACAAAGAAAACAATACATAGAACTAATGAATCAAAGAGTTTGTTCTTTGAAACAATAAATAAAATTGATAAATGCCTAGCCATCCTTACCATAAAAGGTAAAGAAAAACTCAAATCTATGAGATAAGGAGTGAAAAGGATGAAATCACTACAGCCCCTAGAGAAGTTCAAAAGATCCTCAATATCTACTTTAAAAATATATATACTCTTGTAGAACTGAAAGCACAGAAAAAATGGACAGATTCCTAGATGCATATGATTTGTGAAAGCCAAATCAAGAAGATATAGAAATTCTGAATAACCCAATACCAGTTAATGAAATTGAAAATGTGATTAAAAACTTACCACAATGAAAAGCCCGGGTCCTGATGGATATACAGCTGAATTGAGAAGATTTAATGACAGTACTCCTCAATCTCTTCAATGAAATCGAAAGGGAAGAAAATCTCCTAATTCATTTCTGGAAGGAAGTATTACACTGACTCCAAAACAACAGAAAGACCCAACCAAAAAAGAAAACTCATGCCAATATCTCTAATGAACATAGATGCAAAAATCCTCAATAAAATACTAGCTAGCAGAATGCAGCAAATCATCATGAAGATTATACACCATGACCAACTGGGATTCATCCCAAAGATACAGGGATGGCTCAATATATGCAAATCAATAAATGTAAAACACTATATCAGCACAGGCAAAGACAAAAACCACATAATCATCTCAAGAGATGCAGAAAAAGCTTTTGACAAAATGCAGCACTCATTCCTGATAAAACCCTACAGAACATTGGAATAGATGTTCTTTTCCTAAATCTGATCAAAGCCACCTAAAACAAACCAATGACCAACGTCATACTAAATGTATAAAAATGGAAAGCTTTTACTTTAAAACCAGAAACAAGACAAGGATGTCCACTGTCACCACACCCGTTCAACATAGTACTGGACCCTGCAATTAGACAAGAGAGAGAAATAAAAGAAACAAAGATAGGAAAGGAAGGAGTGAAATTATTATTCACAGATGATGTGACACTCTACAGGAAAGACTCCAAAAACTTCACCAAAAGACTCCTATAATTTATAAACAAATTCAGTAGCAGAGCTGGAAACAAAGTCAGCAGTGAAAAAGGGATGGCATTCCCATACACACTGAAAGAGAAATTAGGGAAATCATACATTTCATAATAGCATCCAAAAAATTGAAATACATAAGAACCAATCTAACAAAGGAAGTAAAAGATCTGTAGAGTGAGCTACCATATAAATAATGTTTGCTTCTGCTTCTGCTGTCATACCCAAGGCAGCCTCTACACATGATAACTGCATATTCCATGCTCACATCTTTTTTTTTTTTTATTTTAGAAACATAAAAGTACAAAAACATATTGACAAACAGACACCCATTATCATAGAAAATAGTACAATCACAACTAATCTATAGACAAGGTGATATGGTCTCAACAGTAGTTGTTGCTTTATCCATTGATATCTTCGAATTGTAGATGTATGGACCCATATACAGACATGCAAATTTAGT
>PVLD010013223.1:0-56922 GCA_004027595.1 Dinomys branickii | reverse complement strand
GATGTTTTTCCCTGGATGGAGATTTTCCCCGACTCAGAAATCCCGCCGGCCGGTCGCTGTTGCTCCAGTTCGCGCAGCGCTGGCTGCGGGGGTGGGGTTCTGAGCGGGATCCCGGAGCGCTGCCCGGTTTGGCGCAGTTTGTCCCAGTAGCGCGTTCTCTGTCGGGTTCAGGAGCTGAAGCCGTTCTTCCCTCCACACTTGCTCTCTCGGCTGGTCATCTTCTTCCCGGAAGTCCTTATTTCTGTCTTCATATTGCTATATTTCATTGTTTGGGTGGTAATCCTCTGGGAGGTTCTCTCTCTGCTGCCTACCCGGTCGCCATCTTCCCGGAAGTCTCTTAATTTCTTAATTGACATCTGAGCCTCATTTAATAAACCAATTGGGTCCTGACCCTGGGGAGAGGAACACCAGAGGAGAGGACAACCTCGTTAGATACGTCTTTCAGGTGGAGAAATGAAACATGGAAACAGGAAAGTAAAGGATTCTTACAGGTTCCCCACTCTGAAGAGATTTGAACAAGGTATCAGCCTTGGGGACAGTTTCTAGCACTGTGCATTCTGTCTGGCACATAGTAGGTGCTCAACAAATGCCAGTGTATCACTAGTGTCCACTCTAACAGCATTTCCTACGTGGGGTCCTGAGTGGCTGCTGCCCTGCTAAACCTGTACCTTAGTCTCTCTGAATTGTCATTATCCAGCACTTCAAGGTGTGACACCCATGCTTCAAGGACATTTATAATGACGAATGCCCGCATTAAGGAAAACGAAAGCCTCCGCTAAATCACCTATTTCCAACTCAAGGAACCAAGGAGTTTGGGGGACACTTTGGATCCAAAGTGACCTCCCACCCTTGCTTTCTCTTGGCCTCCACTCGCACCTTCCCATCCCTCCCCTCTCAGAACGTGTGTGTCCTTGAGGCAAGAGAGAGTCTCGTGGGCAGCACAGCGTGGGATTGTGTCCCGTGTCCATCCACAGTCACTCTGTGTGTTTTGACTAGAACACTCACTTCAGTTGTATTTTGGAGGAATGATCGATAGGTAAACCAAGCCTTGCTGTTCCCATTTTGTTGTTCGCTGACAGTTTGGGATACGACACCCACAGTACAGGCAACAAAAGCAAAAATAAGCAAACAGGCTGCGTCAGCCTAAAAATCCTTCCCACAGCAAAGGAACCAGGATGGGAAACTATAAAGAGCCCTCCCCAGTCCTCCTCATGTCCCAGGAAGTTTATATTCTTAATCCCATGAAATTTATTGGAATACTAGCGAGTCAATTACTCTACCACATCCAATGCAACCCGTGGTGAGAATAAAGACATAAATCAAGGCATATTTGTAGTTATGGGGAGCCAAGGGGTCCTAAGTCCAGCCAGAATGATGGCCATCTGGAGCAAAGTCCTATACCCGGGACCAAACCCAGATTTTATTCATTTGTGAAGAAGGGTGTGACTTGAGGATGAGTGACTGTAAGAGTGGCAGAATACATGAGTGCCATGAGCTGGGCTAGGTAGGAGGCTTGAAATCACCTCTGCCATGTGCAGAGAGAAGGATATGCAGAAAGAATAATCTGCATAACACAACTGAGATAGTATCTAATATTCTAAGGTCAGTGTTTCAGCTCTGATGTGTAATCTCTGAAGCCCCAGGAAGTCATGGCCTGTATTCCAACATTTGATCCCAGCCAATAGCGTGGCACATTGGCCCACACATCCCACCTCCTCCCAGCTCACTTGAGGGAGCAACAGGTGTCAGGGAAACACACCTGCCATCTCCAAAGATTACCATCAGCACCTCAGCTAGACTGATATGCATTGCTTAAAGCCAATTGAAGGAATAAGGAACAGTCCTGGCCAGCTCTGTACATATCAGTACATGGAAATAGGGTCATGCTCAGCCCAAATGGAGCCAAATGCTGCTGTTCCAAGAAGAGTCACCTCGGGGTTCCTCCACAGAAAACCATGTATTTGATCAGAGGTTATTATTCAAATTTTATAGCTTGTTTACATGACTCAATATCAACACACACACACACACACACCAATTACAAAAGGGAAAGGACTGGACTAGACTTATTTGCCAAAGAAGATGTACAAATGGTTGACAGATAGATATATGAAAGGTGTTCAATGTCACTAATTACTGGGAAAAGGCTAATGGAAACTGCACCAAGATATCAACTCACACCTGTTAAGAGGGTGCCTATCCAAAGATAAATGATAACAGGTGTTGACTATGATTTGGAGAATGATGGGTTTCTTGCCTCACTATAATTCCTGCCTAGTCACTATGGCGTCCAGCCAATATGGCGCTGGAGGTCATGTGTTGTGCTGAGCCAGTATGATGCCAAGCCAACATGGTGCTGGCCACTAGAGGTCATATGCTAAGCACCACCCTTCTACTTCTGAGTCAGATTACCACTTCCTACTTCCTTTTTGTGATATCCCATTTCCTTTTCCCACACTCCCACCCAATCCTGGTGTGCCATGTCAGGCAGTCCGCCTCCTAATGCCTGACTCCAACCTGGGCCTATTTAGCTCTTGACCCCACAACAGGCTCTCAGAAGTTCCTCGTTTCTCTTCTTTTCCCTACTGTGGTCTTCTCTGTGCCCACAATAAATGCATTTTATTCTGCTTTACTTTTCTCTGCACTGGAAAAAACCTATCAGAGGAAGAGAAGCTTTTGCACACAATTATGGGGATGTTAACTGATATGATCATTATGGAAACTTATATGGAGTTTCCTCAAAACATTAAAAATATACCCACTCCAAGATCCAGAAACCCCCTTTCAGGCATCTGGCCCAGTGAAATAAAAACTGTATCTTCAGGGAATGCCTGTGCCCCCATGTTATTGATAGGATAAGTGTCCACCAATAGGTGAAAGGGGTAAAGAAAGCTACTATTCCCCACGAAACAGAAGGAAATTCCATTGCTCATCACAACATGGATAAGCCTAAAGGACATTGTGCTAAGTGAAATATGCCAGACACAGAGAGTAAAACACTGCACACTCCACTTACGTGTGAACTCTCAAAAACTTGAACTCAGAAGCTGCAGTTAAAACTGGTTTCTAGGAGTATGGGGTGAGGGAAACAGAGATGTTGGCCAAAGAGTACAAACTTTCCATTATTAGATGAGCAAGTTCTGGTGATCTAATGCACAGCCTGGGCGGTGGTGGCTCTGTGAATTTGGTTGTGTTATCATTACACAATGTATACACATCAAGTCATTGACTGTACAACTCGAGTATATGCAATCTTTATTTGTATATATTTTAAATAAAAAATAGCATAGTTTTAGATAAATACTCAGTGTCATAATTTGGAATCCAAATGCACCTCCCAAGGCCTTACTCCTCAGCGCAGTGCACTGGGAGGTCGGGGAGCTGGGGCCTGGTAGGAGGAAGAGAGGTCACTAGGGGGAGTAACCTGGGAGGGGACTGGGAAACCCTCGTGAATTCCTCTTCCTCTTTCACTTCCCTATCATGAGGCAAATGGTTTGCTCCACCTCATGCTGCCTGCCAGGCTTTGTCACCTCACCACTGAGGGGAGGTGACACTGTGGCCCATTGACCATGGACTAAAACTTCCAAATCATGAGCCAAGATGAATTTCACCTCTTTATGACTTGATTAATCTCAAGTATTTGTTACAATGAGAGAAAACTAACATAGTATTTAATTTGTGTACTCAGATATACTTTATCATTTCTATCCCATAAAATGGAGCCCAGGGCCACGCATTGAGCTATACACTCAGCCTTTTTTAATTAAAATTAAATTTTTAATTTTGAGACAGGGGCTCAGTAAATTGTTCAATTGCCCAGGCTGGGATTGAATTTGTGATCATCCTGCCTCAGCTTCCTAGATCGCTTAATTACAGGCATATGCCACCACACCCAGCATATTTTGTCTTTGATTGCCCTATGTTTCTGCCTTGCTTAAAAAGGTCTCTCTAAGCCCTGGCTTATACATGCATTCCCCTAAAGTTGTTCTATAGTTTTTGTTTATACATACATATATTTTAATTTTTCTGAAAATTTCTTTTTGTACGTGATGTGGGGCAATAATCCAACTTCATTTTCCTCTATGCCTGTGGTATCATAACCAATTTAAAACAAACCACTGTTCTCCCATTAACCAGAACTAGCACTGTTGGCATTTGTTAAATTATCACATATTTGCTGGCATCTATTTCTGGATATTTTCCCCTCTTCTACTTTTCTTTCTGCTTATTACTACACTAGTATCAGGACATCAGCCTGAAGGCCAGGAGGGAGGAAGTGGAGGCTTGCCATTCCCCACTTAAAAATTATAAAAAATGAAATTTCTTTATAACCCACTGCTCATTGTCCATCGATATGGCAGCCTTGGATGTTGGCTGTTCACAGCAGCTCCTTCAACAGAGGTCCTGGCCTGGTGTGGAGGTATACACCCATAACCTCAGCACTCTGGGAAGCTGAGGTAGGAGGATCACAGCCCAGCCTGGAAAATGTAGCAAGACCCTATCTCAAAGTAAAAATATTTTAGAAGTTGTGGGACTGAGAACATAGCTCAGTGCAAAGGCCCTTGGTTCAATCTCCAGTGACAGGGGTTGGGGGAGAGACCCTGTCACAGAGCATATGGCTATCTGACAGCCTCCATCTGCTGCAGCTTTCATGCCAAGGCCCATGTTTCTAGGGCAGCTTCTAGCCAAGGTCTGGCCTGGTCTAGGGGGTTGGCATTTGTGGTCAACAAGGGACGCCAATAGACAACCAGCTCCAGAGCTCCTTGGGACTGGCCAAGACTCACACATCAGGGAATGGGCGCCCTCCTTCCTACACACCTCTTTCCCTCCTCGGCCCGAACCAGCCACAGAGAACCACCGTGTGAAGGTTCTCCTGCCTTCCTGCTTCCTCTGCCCTTCTCTTTCACAGTGTTAACCCCGATGAATCTCTTTTCTGCTAACTTTGTCTTCATGTTAGCTTCCTGCAACCAGCTGGCACTGCCCAAGAGACATTCTTACTCAAAGGCATCAAGAAAGACACCTGAATCAGTTGACTTTCCATGTAACAAAGGGCAGGCTTATTTGGCTCATGGTTTTGGAGGTTGCAGTCTGTCTTGGTTACTTTTCTCTCGTTGCTGAGACAAAATACCCAACGCCAAAAACGAAGTAAGGAAAGGTTTATTTAGCTTACAGTTCGTGGAGGTTTCAGTCCATACTTGGCTGGTTCTGAGGCAAAGTGTCACATGGCACAGGGCAAACTGTTCATGGCAGCAGCACACAGCAAAAACAACCAGAGCAAAAGGGAGGAATGGCTGCAAGCAGCCTCCTTTTCTCCCCTACATTGTAAACAGCCTACCCCCACTCAGGGGGCGTGTAGCTCTCACACAGTCTCCATGCCCTCCTCTTCCGCAGGCTCAGGATGTGTACAAAGCACCCTGGCTTCCTGCTGAATCACATAGTTAACCTTTTAAACTTCCCAAATTAACACAATAAACAACATCCCAGAAGGGTAAAGGCATGTCCTTTTCACCCCAAGATCTACAGCTGCTGAGTTACTCAGCTAAACCTCCAGACTCCCCAAGTTAACACAATGTATCAACCATAACACAGTCCATGGTCTATTTAGTTGGTCTGATGTTTTTCACCTGGTGGTGAGGCAGAACCCCCCCCTGGCAGGAGCATTGGCAAATGAAGCCCACTCACTTGGAGGTGCCTGGTAAGCTAGCAGAGAGAGAAAGAGACCAGGATCCCCACAACTCTTCCGGGCCAAGCCCCTAATGACCTCACTTCCTCCTGTGAGGCCCTGCCTCCTAAATGTTCAGCTGCTCCCAGTGGTGCCAGAGGCTGGAACCAAGCCTTCAGCACACGGCTTTTGAGGGACACTTATCCAAGGACACTTATCCATGGCAGTGTTTGAGAATGTCTCTAGACAACACTGTTCATCACAGCAAGAAACAGGCAGGCACACAATTCTTCAGGCCTCCATAGTGGCAATGAGATGCCATAAGTCATTTGTTTTCTTTGCTGAAGACAAAGATCTTTTGCTGAAAAGGACCTTAGTGCACAGGCTGTAAACTGGCAGCCTTTGGGGACAGTTACTGCCCCCAGGTTGCCATGGTCTTTCCCTCTGTTACTGTCACATTGGGCTAATTCACATGTTTGTGTTACAAACACAGACCCTGTGGACATTTGAACTCACATGCTGACAGTCTTGGAAACTGAGGCCAGGGGCAAATGGTTCACTCAAGTTTGCATTCTTGTGTGTACCCACCTGAGCTGCATAGAACCAGCTCCTGGCAGCCATATAGGTGTCTCAAGCATCCCCAGTAGGGGTGAGTGCTTTAAGTGAGCAAGGACCATCCTGGAGCTAGGGACAGGAATCTTGCTTGTTGTTTTATGTAAAAGCACCAGAGGAGTGTACGCAGACATGTACCGTAGATCTACAGCATTCACACTTCATGTAGAAGGTAGAGGAAAAATATCCACAAAGGCTCCTCGGGGAGACAAAAAGTTTGGGACACAATGAAACACATGTTCAGGAAATACTGATAAAGTTTCCCTTTGTGCAGGCACTGTGGGTAGAGCATTGCATAGGTTTGAGTCTTAGATCTGCCACTCCCTGGTCGCTGACATTGGGCAAGTGGCTTGATTTGTGTATTCTTTGGTTCTGTCATGTGTAAAATGGTTGTTGGATACAATAGTACTTTTCACTTAATCCTCTGGCAATGCAAGGACTTAACACAGTGCCCCATACATAACAGATCATCTGTGCACGTTACCTACTATGTAACAAAGGAGAAATTTCAGATTCTTCCAACTCTGCCAGTTGTCAGTCTTCTGCCCCACGTTTCCATGACCACCCTTCTTTGCCTGTTCTGTGAACATGGGTCTGGGCCTTTTTATTTTTCCTTTCCTTAGCAGGCAGGGAAATGGAGTCGCCTTGTAGGAGGAAAGGGCTTCCTTGCTGGGTCTGCTGGGATCTGTCCTCTGGCTGCTGCCCCCGGAGCAGCCTTCCCAGCACCTGCTCTGCAGCACACACACAGCTCTGCCAGTGTTGAGCTCCTGCTGGACCCACAGCCTCTCCAATCCCAGCTGGAAGGATACCCATAGCAGTTGTAGATGACAGTTGTCCTGGGCCCCTGCTCCGGGTGATTTCGTCACTCAGTGCCCCAGTTGAGACAACTCTCTGTGAACCACTGTCCCAGGAGGGCAGTTTTGGGTACACCACACAGGGGGCAGGGCCTGCCCTCAACGACAGGTCTGGGTGCTGTCACTCAGGCGGTTCGTGTCTGTCCTTGCACTCCAGTGCTCCCTCATGTCTCACTAGCCAATCCCATGTTAGGCAACATTACCCCATTCAAATTGCACTACATTTTTTTCTCTCCCAACTGGATTCAGACTCACACAGGTGTGCTGAGACCAGGGTCTGAGAGCGCTGCTGTAGAACCCAACTCCGTGCAATGTGAAGGGCTGGCATCTGTGTCAGATTAGCTCTGGATGTTCTAGGTTAAGGTGAAATCTGATTCTCCGCTGCAGCATGTATCATCAGAGATGAAATGGTGTTGCAAACGTACGGGAGGATTGTGATGTGTAGCCTTGCCCAGTCTGACTTGACCATGGTGTGTGTGTGTGTGTGTGTATGTGCGCGCGCGCGTGCTTGTGCACGTGCATGCACATGAGTGTGTCCACGCCCTAAGGAAGTATTTCATGGGGCTGTTATCCTAAGGATGAGTGTGGGAAATGCCATTTGTAACTGTATCTAGTAAATGGGGAATCACTTATTCTGCCATTTGTTGGGAGCAGCTCACCTTTCTGTACTTCTTTGTCCCCTTTATGCTGCCTCGTGATTTGCTCTCTAATTTATGGCTCCTCAGTCACAGTTTTTCATCAGTGTTTCTGCTATGACCCATGGAAGGTTTTCCTTTTGCTTTCCTCGATCCAGTCCTGAGATGCATCTCCAGATGTTCACCATGGGACTCAGTGCACAGCAGCTTCCAGCAAAATGGTGTGGAACTGCCTGTGGACTGAGTGCCAGGCAGAGACAAACACCGTCACACACTGTGTAAGTAAGTGGACCATCGGGAGCAGCACTGCACCACCCAGGCCTTAGCAAATGCCCACACCAGGGGCTCTGTGTGGAGGTCCATGGGTTGCGTTTCCTTTCTACCACTGTAAGTTTCTCCCTGCAGAAATATCAGCTCAGAACAATGTCTTTTTCTCTGTGTATGGAAAGGGTGCCAATTTCACAGAGCACAGTCAGCCACTAACTGCCACTACTGGGTAACTTCCAAGTGGTGACACCTTGTAGAACTACGTGATATACTGAAAAAAAAACAGCTACTGCTGCTGAAGAGTTGGCTGTAGTCAGACTCTCAGGGCATAGGACACTATTAAGATTTGACTCAGTCTTTACATGACCTAGAAAATGGACCCCAGTGACCTTTCACCCTACTGGAACTTGTCTCCTTTTGTCCCCAGTCCATGCGTTCCTGTTCTTTGGTACTGCGCAGGGAGTTACAGGGATATGGTGGGAAGGAGCCATCCTATGCCCTTGTTTGAAAGTGTGGCGGGGGTGCCGGGAGAGATGCAAGGAAGGCACAGTCCCCCATGAGTGAGGAACTTGTCTCTGACCAGTCAGGGAGCAGAAAGAGCCACAGGGGCCCAGAGGGAACCAAGCCCCTCCTGTGCTGGCTCCCTTCCCAAAGCTCAGCCCCTGTGCACGCTGGAAGGGTCTGCCTCTTCAGCGTGGGGGACAGTGCTGTCAGCCCTTCACCACAGTCTCCCCCAGCATGGTGGCTGCTGCCAGTTACCCAGAGGATGCTTACAGAAGCTGCTGCAATGAATGCTCTTCATTTGGGACCCACTTGGTGGCCAGAGAATGAATTCCACTCCTGTGGTCGGGTCCACAGCAGGGGTTGGTGTGGAACGAAATTACCTGGGGAGATTTCACAGACAGATCTCCTGGCCCCACCCTGGAAATCAGAATCTCCAAGGATGTGTGATGTGGGTATTAAAGTACATCATGGGGGCCTCTGAGCAGCTCCTCTGAGCAGGAACCATGGCCTCCCAAGGACAGCACCGAGCAGGGGCCACTCCTGCAAACTGGGGACATTAGATGCACTCAGCACCCCCACATGGAGTTAGGAAACACAGCCCAGCCTAGGACATCGCAGCAGGTGTCCCTCCCACCACCAGTGCTTCCCTGTGCTTGCTCTCCCACCTGTCTGCCCATCTGTTCATTGACCATGAAGCGTCTCAGTGATGCATCTGAAATACACTGCAGACACCAGCCCACTGCCCTCCGAATACTTCAGCCTACAGGTCATTCATTAACGTTCACTTCCCTTTGATTCCACTTGGGATGAAATTTGCATAAAATAAAATACATCAATCTTAAGCACATACCACAGCACACACCTGTATAACCTAAACCAGTGATGGCGAGCCTTTTAGAGTTTTCAGTTATAACAAACAACTGACTGCAGCACGCATACCATAGGTTTGCCACCACTGTCCTAAACTGTTATGAAGAAAGAGGATTGCTATTCAGGTAGGGCCTTTCTCAGAGGCCCTGTCTTAATTAATAATTAATATCACAGTACCTTCTCTTGTTCTAGGGCTTCAGGTTAATGGAGTCGTGTTAGGTGCCGCTTGTGTAAGTCCTCTTTCGCTCAGCACAGTGGTGCTGAGATTTATTCTTTCTGCTGCATGATTCATGGCTGGTTTCATTAGTAAGTCTGATCATATTTCATTGTGTGAATCTGCTTTTCTATTTTTCAGTTGTAACATCCTTATTCTTGAGTCACTCTATTTGTGAAAGATATTGTTGCCCTGTGCTGATATCTGTTTTGAGCAAAGCAAATGCACCACACTCTGTTACCTTCCTCTGGAATTTGGGGTTTTAGAATATTGATGAACAGTGATGTGTGGAACATAAAGTTAGAGATCATTGAAAGAGTAGAGGAGACAGAATACATTCAATAGTCCTTTGAGTTCAATTGTTTTAAAGGAAACCTCCCTTGCTTCTGTGTCCTATTCTACTGAGTCCGTCACTGTGGTAACCACATTGCATTGTCATGAACTTTCTAGGCATTTTCCTGTCCAATTAGTTGTCCAAGCAGACACTGTCTTGTTGGAACCCCCAGCAGCAAACTCGCACATAACATGCATTTAGTAAGTGCTTCATGAATAGGTGAGTGAATCTGTGAATGAAGAAAGGCTCTTCTTGACATCTTTACCCAAGCTTCAGCCTCAGAACTGCTCTGTGTATTTAGGCTGTGTTTTCTTGTCTACTCACCTACAGCTATGAGATAGCTCAAATGTTCTTTTAGACATGCAAGCTTTGACTTCTAAGTAGACTCTCAAAATTCAAGCCAGACCAGGGTGTGTCTTCTGCACCCTTGGTGTGGGGGGGGCGGTGAGAAAACAAAGTTGGTGTCACCTAATGTGGGCGGGACCAGTGGTCATATCTAGAATGATGGAACCATGGATCATGCAGAGCTCCACTTCTTGATTCTCAAGAACACCAGATATACCTTGAGGGCAGTGTGTGTCTTCTGTACTTTTGGGTCTCTAGGACCTAGAACATCACCTAGCAATATAAGGTGTGTGTTTAAATTTTAGAAATTACTATAGTAAGAGCACATTCCATTCATCTCCCTCAAAGTCCTCTCCCTTGCTTCAAACATGCTCACCCTATCATTTTTGCCACTTCCTGAAGCATTTCTGGAAATGCTCTTTCTTGAGTGTCTTTATGAGGTATGATAAGAAAATATGGTGAATGCTGCTGCCCAGTGCTGTCCATTGGGAAGGCGGGGTCATGGAAGCATGACCCTTCACCTTGCGCCTTCTGGCTCTTCCCCAAAGCCAAAATGACCACGAAGGGTCAATGCTTTGAGTGGATTCAGGACATCAAGGCAGCCCTGACAGTGCAGCTAAAGACACTCAGGAAAGAGGACTCCAGAGCTGCTACAGAGACAGGCAAGAAAGATGGTGTTATGGTTTGTGTCTGGATGTCCCCCCAAAGCCTCATGCAGTCATGGGGCGGGCTTCAAGAGTTTGTGACTGATCCATGGCCCAATGCTGGGATGATGGGTGAGTGCTACACCCGCCCTGGGGAGGGTAGTTTACATACAGTATAAGGGAGGAAAAGAGGCTGGCTCTTGGCCCCTCCTCCCTTTTTGCTCTTGCTGCTTTTGCTGTCTTCTGCTGCCTTGAACGTTTGCCCTCTGCCACGTGCCACTCTGCCTTGGAGCCAGCCGAGTATGGACTGAAACCTCCACAAGCTAAAAGCTAAATAAACCTTTCCTTCCTTAATTTTGGGCATTGGGTATTTTGCCTCAGCAAGAGAAAAGTAACTAAGACAGATGGGATTAGTGTGTTTGAAGTGAACAGTATCTTGTAGGGCAGGGATGGTGAAGCTTTCCATGATATAGCCTACTGCAGCATGTGTGCTATAGGTTCACCACTACTGCTGCAGGGAATTAATGTCAATGAGTCTCTTCCTGTAATACATTAGCAACACTTAAACATCTACCATGTTTTTTCAGTCACGTGATAGTTGGCCTCCATAGATATTCAGCAGAGAGAAGAAGGAGAGTAGAGGGCAACAAAGGGTGGGAAGAGGCGAGGCCTGCATCTTAGAGCTGTGAAATGATCCTGCCAAATCTCCCATCAGAACCGCAGCCTTCTCTCTTCCCGTCCCGCTCTGTTCTCACTACACTCTTGCATGTCTATCCCTGCTCGTACTGCCGAGGACGCATCTGTCTACCTGCTCCTGGTGGCGGTTTCATTATGAAAGCAGCAGTTCTGCTTCTCTCAGCCGTGGTACCTGGGATGCTGCACTCCAGCTGTCTTGGTCAACAGGAAAACAAGGCAAAATACTTTCTGGCCTTAATTCTACTGGGAATTTAATTTAATTAGCATCTGATTTACACAGTGCTCTTCTGACAGCTGTGTTTGTGGAATCTCTGTGGAAGTAACGAAATTACCATCCATCAAAATCATCATTAAAGCTTCTTTATCACCCACTGCATCTCTCCAGCCCTGGGCACCAGGACTTTGTGTGTTTATGGCACACACACTTCACCAAGCTGCAGTCAGTAATGCTCCTGTATGTGCGCACCAGGCTCGGTGTACAGTGGGCGGGGGCTTGTCCTGGATCCTTAAAAGCTTGAGCCTGAGGGTTTGATCAAAGGACAGGTGTCTGTTAATGTTGGGTTTGAGGAACACAAAGGATCTCAAATGAGAGAATGCTTGGCACCTGGCAAAGGCAACCAATCACAGTGATTGGGGCTTTTGTGATCGCTGTGGCTGGAAGCTCAGGAAGGAAGGGGTGGGCTCTGGTGTGGACTCTCCAGGGGACCTCTCCCATTCAGGGAGCCTCTGTCCTCACCACACTGCTTGCATCTCTATCCCTGCATCAGGGCGAACAGGGATGAGCCGGAGTGAGTGTCTTTATAAGGCATGCAGTGTTCCAGAGCCTGGCACGTGACACACTCCTGTTGAATGAGTGACAAATGAATGAGTTCTTGAACCTGGGCATTTGCCAAGAGGGGCTTACAGTTGTGAAGCGTTGGCTGCCAAGTCAGAAGCCGCTCCAGTAACCCAGAGCTTCTCCCTATTCTGTAGTCTTCAGAATAACAAGACCCTGCAGAGGACAGGATCCTGATGCGAAGATCTGGCCACAGCCATGTGGCCTCATCTCGCCCACATGATGCATTTGTCCCATGGTCTTGGGTCTACTGAGTGCCCAGATCTTGTCCTCCCTCTGAAGCCCCCAGGTCCCAACAGAGCACAGCTCTTTCCCCTGTTGCTAGGTGTTTAAAAATACCTTCCTCACATCCAGCTGCAATGTGCAAACCAAAGTCCTGGAAGGCCCTGAAAGCTCTATCTAAAGACAACCTGGGTCCCGAGAGCCCTAGGCCCACCACATGAGCCCTGCAGGCTACAGCTGAGATCAAGAGTGTGAAGTCCTAACATTAGACTCAGAGTAAAACATGAGAAAGTCACACTGTGCCCAGTTAAATAAGGCCTCTCTGCTCCCCAAGCCCTTTACACCCCACCCACCGCCAATCACAGAGGCAACTTGCCCATAGCTCTTTTTGTAGAGACTGGTAGACTGGTGTGGCAGTGTTGGCTTCTGTGCTGTGGGCCAGAGCCCTGCTGGTGTCACACAGATGCCACTGAACTGGCGACAGTTTTTAGGCCTGGCCAGCACATCCCCATGTCAGTAGCTGTTCCCTGAAGGTAGCCATGTGACCACTGTCACCCCGGGGAGGAGGCTTTGATGTGGGAGATGCTGCCTAAGCTACAAGTGGTGGGCACAGATCTGCGCAGATCTGGATAAGGCCAAGAAGGATTCCCGGAGGTCTGGAGTTGGGTCTGGAGGAATGGAAGTGTTTCACAGAAGACAAGCATTCAAATGAGAAGGGCTAAGAAGTGGGAATCGCAAGGAGAGGAAACGATGAGAAGTGCAAAATAGGGCATTTTAACAAGCAAGAGCCTGGGATAGCACGGAGGGGTAAGTTAAGGCATAGACCCTAATGATGGGAGAATTTAAAATTCTATTCTGTGGCTGTATGGGGTCTTTGCAGACTCTCAAGAAAGGTATGACCAGATGAGCTTCCAGTCGGGGAGCAGGCCCTGTGGCCAAAGGGAAAGAAGGGATTCTGAGAGAGGGAGGCCTACTGAGCTGCAAAGGCTGGAGTCTCAGTGTTCCACTGTGAAAGCAGCCATCAGGAAGCCCATCCACAGGGTTGGAAGCAGGATTCCTGGCGTGGGGCTGAGATTCCCAGGCATGGCAGAGGATGACTGTACACCAATGATGGCTGAGGTGATGGTATGGTGGTGCCGCCATCCCAGAGCAAGCAGGACACACTGAAGGAGACCTCGGAAGGGGAGGCCGCAAGCAGAAGACGTTCCCTTGGCAGCTGCCACTCGCACACTAGCAAATGCCCACTCCCCTGTCAGTCTTCCGGCTTTGCAGAATGAGAGCATGAGAACCGAGCGGCACTTTACGGTGACTAGTGTTAAGGCTTCTCAGAGTAAGTTCCCCCACTGCTGACTGCTGCCTCTCTTGAAATCTCCACGTACCCTCAACGCTAGAGCCAAACCTGCTGGAAGCACTGTATGCTCTGCCCACCCTCTGGAGCTTCACACACACCCATACAGATGCAGGAAAAAACCACTTCTTGTTTTGTTTAGCTAAACTCCTCTGAAAATTTAAGTTTCTCACATTTTCTTTGTTTTTATGGAAAACACTCCTATCCAGAAGAGCAGAGTTTGGGAAAAGCGAATTTAGTACAGACCTCTCACTCACCCACTGGATGTACTCCGTGACTTTTCCAGTCATAGCCTAGTGAGCAGTGGGAGGGACTGACTGCTTGTCTGCCACCTGGGGCCTCTGGCACCAGCACGCCTGCGGATCCCCCTTGTCGGAGAGCGTGCAGCTCCGTGGGTCTGCTCTTGGTGGCTCCCCTTGCCTCCACCACAGGCAGGTAGCTCCTTCCACTCCAAGGGGAGCAAAGAGCGTGACTGCTTTCTGCTGCACCTTCACTTTTCTAGCAGGAGGACCAGATGGGGTGGTAAGGTCCTGGGGACCAGGTGAGAGGGGACAAGGGCGCACCGGGATACTGAGGCAAGCGTGGTGCCTGGCCAGTGAGAAACAAACCCAACTCTCCATCTCCTGGCTCTTGAAAACTCCGCACACTTCCTGTAAAGCCAGGCCTCCTCCCTCTCCAGGCTCTACACTGTCTCCTGGGGCTCTGGTGGGAGCCCTGGGGCAAGACACCCCATGCTCACGGTTCCCGGCGGCTGGTGGAGTGAAAACCCTCAGGTGTGTGGTCCTGCGCGACCGGCATCATCTGCGAGCAGAGCCAATGCAGCATGCCAGTGCGTGCTTCCTGCTAAATCTGAGGGTGGTGGGTGTCATCTGGCAGCCGTGGGAGCAGAAATAATAGCTTTTACTTAAGACTGGAGGAGTTGAAGCATGCTGGGGTCTGCTGAAATTTTGAGGCAAAATTTCTTTTTCTACAGAAAACTACAGTTTTGTTCTTTAAGGCCTTCCACAGATAGGGCCAGGCCCACCTACATTGTTTCAAATGATTTTCTTTACTTAAAGGCAAGTTTCAAGGATGATTTTCTTACAATATGAAATTAAAGAAGGGGCTTCTCCTGCCATCAACACCTTCTTAGGGGCCACCATCCTTTGGGGGCCATCTTGCTCTGTCATTGAAGCAAATTTTTCCCCCAGACAACCAAAGCCAATCACGAAATACTTACCTTAGGACATGTGTTCTACAAAAATCCACTCAATTCTGAATAGAACTTTGCTTCTATTACTTTGCCCTGATTTACACAGCTGGTCAACCTGAGGGTAGCCTTGAAGAAGTCAGATAAAATAAATGTTCCAGAGAAATAATATCCACTTCCTTTTGCATAATTTGTTGGGGTTCCTACACGTTCTTTTTCCCAGTAAAAGTACTGCCCACCCAAATTAAACTGAGATGGGTAGAGCCATGCCACCCAACTTCGGTGAGAAATCACGAGGAAGGTTTCCCCCAACGAGTGCTCACCGGGTTTTCCCTCTCTTGCCTGCAAAGCTGACTACTGTGTTTGTAGCCCTTTGCCAAGCTGCATAAGGGACCCAAGAACAACACTGGCTAAAGGTATGTTTGGCTTCATTTCACCATAGGTATAGGAAATAATTATATCTTGCAGTTGGAGGTAGTGGAATTTGGCAGAGGACAGGAACTTTTACAGGGCTAATTGAAGGGCATCGTCACCAAGGAGCCTTCAAAGATGAAAAGATTCGAACACTTCTTGGCAAGACCACTCCTTCAGGGAAAGACATCCTCATGATTTACGTGCAGAGATGAAGGATCGCCGCTTGTGAGCCTTTGCCAGGGCCTCTCTACACCAATTCCTGCTTGCTGCTCTGAAGGCTAAGTCCAGGTGACTTCATCGTCGGGAAGAAAAATAATACTATTACCTTTCATTTACCTCCATTACATGCAAGGATAACAACCTCCAATATCAAGTACTGGAAAGTGGATTACAACTAGATTATTAACTCTAAAGACACTTTGCGATTAATTTGTTTAATTGGGGGTATTTTGCGCTTGGCAAGAGTCCAGGGCTTAGATGTTCAGAAAGAGGAAGTTAGTTACCACTTTTCCAATGTGTCATGAGCCTTGGAGCTGCCAGGCGCACCTGGGCAATATATTTTCTCCACATATCACTTAGCCTCTGTAAGTTTAAGAAGAGCAGAGACACCTCCTGACAAGAAGAGGACTAGGATTACGACTCCTTTCCTAGCGTTGAAAGACACACAGGATTGGGCCAGGACACACTGGCCAAGGCCAAGGGAAGTGAAGGGGAACAAAGGCCTGAGGGGACAGTGGAGAGCTGGGCCTGGGCCCACTCTGACCCCAGGTGGGACGTGTGGTTCTGGCTGGAGTTGTGGTGCAACCCCTCCTACTGAGCCAGCGTGTCGCTGCAATTGCACTTTGGCCAAACAGTTGTGGATGTGTTAAAAGAGTCTAAGCTTGAAACAGTTGCACTTGCTTGTGCCTTAAGCTCTTTTCCTCTGGGGGCTGCAAGGGTCGCAGAAAACTTTCCTACTATGCTGAAGATGTGTTGGATGACTGGGCAGGCATCAGCTGAAGAGGAGGAGACTACATCTACAGACAACAGTCATGTGATCACACACACAGCACAGCAAGGAGAGGGGCGTATCTGATTCGGCCTGGTGAGTGTGGGCCACCTTGAGGGGTAAGGCAAAATTATCCTGGGAGCACGATGGTTCTTGGGTGAGCTCAGTGTCCTTGGAATATATAAGAATAAAAGCTATAGTGGTTATGCACTGCATTTGGTGAGAAACTACCCTGAAATGTAGCAGCTTGAACAAGAACTCCTGTTTTTTGAGCTGGGAACCCAGGAGAGCTTCCCCCAATCGCAGGCTTGCTATTGGCTGGAGCTCAGCCCCCTCAGGCTGGGGTAGGTGGGTACCTGCTGAGCACGCTTGTGGGGATGAAGGCGGCTGGCTGCCACTGGAGGACAGGCTGCTCTCAAGAATGCCTGAGACTGGGTGGTGCATGAACAATAGGAATGTCCTTCTTGTGGTCCTGGAGGCTGGCAGTCCCAGATGCCAGGGCCTCAGCATGGAGCTGCACCCCCAGCTCCTCCTTTAGGTTTCACTTTGAGACAAAATCTCACTAAATGGCCCAGGTTGGACTCAAACTCAAGATCTTTCTGCCTTAGCCTCCCAGGGAGCCCTCGGTGTTACAGGCATGCACCACCACACCAGTTATCTGGCCTCTTCATATAAGGGCAGTGATCTTGTTTCCGAGAGCTCTGTCCAGGCCTGCTTCTAACATCACTGCATCCGGGGCTGGCGACGCTGCCTAGCTGTAGGGCTCTTGATCAACCTGTGTGAGGCCCTGGGTTTACTCTTCAGCACTTCGACCAACTGACAAGAACATCAACAACACAAAGCCCATCACATGGAGCTTAAGTTTGTGACATTTGCTGCATGGGCTCCTTCACCATACAGCAAATGGCTTTGCTCAAAGTGAGTGATCAGAAGAAAAATCAAGAGAGACCAAGCCAGAGCTATGAAACCTCACAGGACCCTGCCAGGTGGCGTGGGCAGGGACCACACAGGGCGTGGCGTGAACACGAGGGCTGGGCTCACGAGGGCATGGAAAGGATGTCTTGTGTTTCACTGTTGGGCACTTGAGGCCAAGAGGGCAGAAAGTTGATGTCTGTTTGGTCAGTGGCACCTAAACTAGACGCTCCACCCACTGAATGAATGAAGCCTGGAGTTAAAGGATGGCAACTTCAGCTCGAGTGAGGAGCAGGTGAGGTCTGGCACCAGGTTCGGTCTGTCTTCCTTATGCTTTGCTCAGGAGCCAGCTGATTCGCATGCAGTCAACAGCACAGGAAAGGCAGCTCCCTCCCTTCAGAGAAGGAAACGGCACTCAGGGAAGGGCATTTGCTAGTGTGGTGCCCTCCTTTAGTATCACACTCTGGGTTGGCTGCTCCTGTGACATCACCAAGCAGATAGTCAGTAGGTGGGTAAACCTGAGGGAAGTGGGAATGTGCAGAATCATCGTGGCCTATTCTGAAGCCAAAGAGCTGGTAAGTCAGGGCTAGATCTGACACGGTCCCTATGCCCTCTGGGAGATACAGCCATGTCTGCGTCACGCAGCCCTTATCCACTTCACCTCGACACTGGACCAACCCAGTGTGTGAGGGGCAGAGCTCGGTGGTGCCAAGAAACCAGCACCGCTCGCCAGTGCTGCTCTGGGAGGCTCCCTGGGAACTGGAATGGACAGGCACGGATGAGCAACGGATGGATGGACAGACGGATGTGTGTGTTTGGCTGGATATGGAGATAGATACACAGGTTTACTCGGTGGAGGTGGCTCCCATGATTTTGGGGCCCAGAAGTCCCCCATCTAAGAGACCTGGGGAAACTGGTGGCCAAAATCAGTCTGCAGGGCCTGAGGACCAGCCACTGGCTCAGGGGTGACAGTCCCAGGCTGCGGCATGGGGGTGAAGGCAATGCCCACGCTCAGGTGCTGAGGTTAGCTCCTCCCGCCCTAGGTGTTTGTGCATCCGGGCCTCCAAGGGGCAGGGTGCCACCCCCCACACTGGGGTCTGCACTTTGGGGTCCACAGATTGAAGCCCTGGTCTCACATAGGCATAGCCTTGCTCAGACCCAGGAGCAGTGTTCAGTCCTGGCGCCCCTGGCCCCATCATGGTGATGGACAGGAATAGTCAACGGTATGGACGACTAATTCCACTGACTTTAGAATCTATTGGAGTGAAGGGGCAGCCCACAGCTTCTGCAGAGGACACTCGTAAGCTCTGCCTCCCCGTGCTGATTCCTTTTCCTGCACCCAGAAAGAGGAGGCTGGGTCCGGGTCATTATTCTAGCTCTCCTCCTCCTGCCTCACTGCTCCCCAGGCTTGGCTGGGGCACTGGTCACGTGGCTAAAGGGCAAACAGATTCTGCTCATTGGGTGTGCACAGGCACCTAGGAACAAGAGGGACAGCTGCGGCCCTCTCCCTCAGCATGGCAGAGAGATGGGGCCTGTAGCCCTCTCGAGGCTGCTTATACCTGTCCTCGGCTGTCCAGACCCACGTGGCCCTGGGACCCCTGCTACCCTCTCTCCTTGTTGTCTCCACTGGTAGACACTGGCTTTGCTTTCCTAAGCACAAGAGACCTAAGCAGCTGCATAGCTTGCCCAGGGCTGCTGCATCACAGAAGGCCACCGGCCTGAGACCCCACCAAGGTCCCCAGGTGGCTCACCCCTCTCCCACGCCAAAGAAAGGGCTGTTCCACCACCGGCCCTGTGAGCCCTCCTGTGACTTCTGAGCTGGCCTGTGGCAACCTGGGCAGGGTTCCTGCTGCGGGGAGACCCTACAGTCCCTGCTCAGCTCTGCCCGCTTCCTGCTCAGCCACCCTGAGAGCCCGGGTGTGGGGATCATAAGGTCACAGGGACAGCAGCCCAGCCAGCACAGAGTGGTGCCCTGCAGCCACCCCCACGCCACTGAGGAGTAATGCTCCTGTGTGTATAAATACCTCATTGTCTTTACCCATTCACTCATTGATGGACAAGGCTGTTTCCATCATTTAGCTCTTGTGAATTGTGCTGCCATAAGCATGAATATGAACTTATCCCGCTAGTACAAAAGCTTTAAATTTTAGGGGAAAATATTCAGAAGAGGTACAGCTGGTCAAACGGAATTTCTAGTCTCAGTTTTCTGAGGGGCCTCCACACTGATTTCCACAGTGCATGCACTGGTTTACACTTCCCCCAACAGTGCAGATGGCCCGCGGCCCCGCAGCCCCGCAGCCCGGCAGCCCGGCCCGCGTGTACCATTTTCCATGTTGATGTCAGCCAAGTGAGGGCACAGCAAGGGAATCGCAGTTGCTTGGATTTGCGTTCCCCTACGGAACAAAGGTACTGAGCATCTTTTTCATGTTCTTATTGGCCATTTGTATTTCTTCTTTTGAGAAGTTCTATTTAATTTTCCATTTTTAATTGGGTCATTTGGCTTTAAGGAGGTCTACTTTGTTTTTAGTTCTTTACATATTCAGATGTTAGTCCTGTCTGAGGAGTAGCTGGCAAAATTCTTTCCCTCCTCTGTGGGTTGTCCCTCACTCTGTTGCCTGCTTTCTTTGCCATGCAGGGGCTTTTCAATTTAATGTAGTCTCATTTGTTGATTTTTTTGTATGTCTCGTGCTATTAAGTTCTGTTCAGGAACTTGCCTGTGTCTAGGTCTTTAAGTGTTTTTCCTGTTTTATTTTTCAGCAGTTTCAGTGTTTTTGTGTCTGTCTGGGGCTTTGATCCATTTTGATTTGATTTTGGTACAGGGTGAGAGCTGTGAGCCCAGAGCTGTCCTGCTCGTGGACAGCCAGTTTCCTCATCATCACATGCTGAAGAGGCAGCCTTCCCTCCAGGGAAGCTGATCTTTGACAAAGGGGTGGAGATGCCTTGCTTTCAGCAGCTGAGATTCCAGAGCTCAGCTTGTGCGGCATAACCTGTCCTCAAGCCCCGTCTACCTGACTGCACCTTAGGCCCCAGTCCTACTGCAGCCTTTGATTCCGTATCAAATTAATTCCAACTCCCTTTCCTTGCAGAGCCATTATTTTAATTATATGCAGCTGAGTAACCACTTCAAAACTTGAAACAGGAACAAGTTATTATTTCTTACAGTGATGTGGGCTCAGGTGCCTGGCTCATCTGTCCCACGAGGGGCATCAGAAGGCCCTCGTGGTTGGGGCTGGGACCTCCGAGGTGGTGTCTTGCGCCTCACCCCTGGGATGTCTTGCCCAGACTCCTGTAGGGCACCGGGTCAGCTGAGTGCCGTTCTGCTTCTGCTCCAAGCCTCACTGGCCACAGCCAGTCCTGTAGCCAGGCCTGAAGACCAAGTTCTTTGGGGACCCTCAGGTAATGCCTACTGAACTGTTAATTCAATATGAACAACAGGTATCCACAGTCCTAGAAGTGTTTTCATGGCATCATCTCCTTTTAATGGTAACTGTAAAGTTGAGCACTGCACAAGCTTTACGAAGAGAGACTGGCGCTCAGAGATCTGAGCCCCTCAAATCACACAGCCAGGAAATCAAGGAAGGGAACTGGAACCCAGCTCCGATGATTGGAAAGTCCTGTGGTTTTTTTTTTTTTCTTTTCTTTTTTAACTTTGTCTAGCACCAACTGTGCTATGTACAAGTAGCTACGACTTCTATATTTCATCTTTCTAGGTTTTGAAAATTTTTTGACAAGAAAGCCATCATTTGAAATAACCTTCATTTGTAAGCCGACATTATTTGTTTTCTAACTTCGGGGTGAGGGCAAGTGACTAATCCTTAAAAACTCTGATCATTTAGCCATGCTACAAGCACTGTCTGCCAATTGCAAAGCAAGCACCAATGGAGCTAGAAGGGCGTTTAGGCATGCACACCCCAAGCCAGATCCCAAGGGGGGTTCATTTACCCTTTGTAAGTGTGCTTCTCAGGAAGATTATCTTAAGGCAGCTGAGCCCCACGGCAAAGGACGAGCAAGCCCCCAGTGCCCCCAGGGCCCCGAGGCATCTATACCGCTATGAAGACGTCCATGCTCACAGGCTGGGCACCACCGGGTGAGCCAGGGGTTGAGAAAGTATGCAAAATTCCTCTCCTGGCTGCTTTCAGTTCCCGTGTGCTGGAGCCTAAGTCACTGGACTAGGGTCAGATCTGGCCCGGAAGTGCCATCGTGGGTGCTGATGCCATGGGACAGGACCAGAAATGCAGACCTCTGCTGCCCTCACCTGTGGGCATCCACCCACGGTTACCCGACTGAGGAGCTGCTGGGAGGAGTGGCCCCTGCCCGGTGCTATGGTCTGCTCCTAGACTCTCACCCCCACCTTCCAGGTGAGCTTGGGTTGGCTCCCTACCTGCCCTGAGCTGGGGAGAAGTTAGCTGCACAGCCGGACACCTGGGAGTCCCTCACCCGGGAGACGCTGCCGAAGGGGCTTCTTTGCCAGCCAACAGCCCCAGCCTCATGGAGTGGGACACATGCCATGGGCCATGGGTAAAACAGGTCAGAGCGAGCATGGGTGCCTGGAAACTGCAGCACTGGGCTGGCAGGTGGGTAAGGCGCTATCTCCTCAGCCCCATGCTGGAGCAGCCCTCCCCCGCAGGTCTTGGGTATCCCCACAAGAGCCATCTGCCTTCTGCAGCCTCGATTATCCTCGCTCTCCTCGCTTAGCACGTGCTAATTCCGGGTTGAGTGAGACTGAAGAGGGTGGCAAATCCTTCACCAAGGAGTTCCCAAGCTGCAAGAAAGAACAAGTGCTTGGTAAAGTCACCATCAGTAGCTTAGTCATGGGGTACCGGGTGTCTCAGCTTGCCAGGAAGGGATTGGTCCCCGACCTCTAGTTCTGCTTCCTTTAAGCAGACTCAGGACCATCACAAAGTTCTCAGACACAGGGAAAATGGGTCACATCTCCTAGCTTCCTCTGGGTCACATTTACACGAATCCTCCAGATGATATGCTGCAGGGCCTTGCAAACCCTGATTCACGTTCTGGCTGGGCCCTCAGCAAGAAAACAAGTGCCCCTGTCCCCATGCGCATGGCTGGGCACCCACCAGGATACAACACTCATCAGCATGACTGGGACCCATGTGAAACCCTTCCCTGCCCCAGGACACTTTCTCAGCACAAGCGAGGAGGCCTCAGGTCTGGCCCTGCTGTGTCAGTGTGGGGATCTGGTTTCCTTCAGGCTCTTCAGGAAGTGCTTTCTTCTGAAATCAGTCCTTCTGGCCCTACCTCCCCTCACCAGGGCTTTCTATTCCCCTGCTTCACACCCACTTCTTGCTCATGAAAGTGACCCCTATTTCATAGTGTAGTTCATCTTTAACAAAAGTTCTATGGGCCAGAGCACAAGTGCTTGGGTGGCAAGTGCAAGGTTCTGCGTTTGATTCCTGGTACAAAACAAATTCTAAGCCAGGCAAAGTAGTGTTTGCTTATAATCCCAGCACTAGGGAGGCTGCGGCAGGAGGATCGCTTTGATTTTGAGGCCAGTTCAGGTTACATAGTGAGACCATGTCTCAGGAAAAAAAACCAAAAAGGATTCTAGTTTTTTATTTGCCATAGTACCTAGTATGTACACAAAAGTTTCTAAAATGCTTGAAAAAACCTTAGTAAGCTTTCCTGCTTAGGGCCCACTAGAAACTGAAAAATTAGCCACCAGTGTCCCCGTTGTTCTCCCGTCTGTGCGGAGACCACGGCCCTACCTGCATCTGGAAGCCTGGCTGGGACAGCCCCTTGTAAGAGACGAAGTCATGTTGGTGCCCACACGAATCCTAACCCTGGCCTAATTGTAACACTGCAGGGGAATAAAACACACCACTGTCACTCAGGGAGCCCTGTGCTTCTGGTAATGCACTGAGGAGGGCTGGCTCTGGAGGGAGAGCTGAATGAAGCCCCAGATTTCCTGGCCTAGGTGAAGTCAGGCGAAAAGAGGCAGCACTCAGTTTGGACTGGAGCCCAGAGGAAAACCGAGGCTGTAGTACCAGGCACGCTGGGCTCTACTTAAGATGGCAGGGACTTCCTATGCAGGAGGCTGAGGCAGGTAGGTCACCTGAGCTTAGGAGTTCAGGGGCAGCCTGGGCCGCTTGCAGACAAACACAAATTCTCTGCAAGCTCACCTCAGCCCACTCAACCTCCCCAGAGACTTCTCAAGGCTCCCTCAGGGTACTCGTTGCTCTCTATGGTGTCTCCACCTCACCATCTGGCCCACCTGCCTGTGTTCCTCCCTCCCGGGCCATTGTGATCATGATTGTAGTCTAGACACATTTACTAGTTTAAGTTATTACCACTATTATTTCTGTGCTACTGAAGTTTGAACCCGAGGTAGCCCAGGGGTACATCCCCAGCCCTTTTAATTTTGAGAAAGGGTCGTAAGTCACCAAGTTGCCCAGGCTAGGCTTGAACTTGTGATCCTCCTGCCTTAGCCTCCCAGCATGCGGGGATCACAGCTTACTGGTCTAAATTACCCACTGAATACTGCCTCTCTTGAAAGCAGAGATTCTTATTTGTCTTTGTGTCTCAACAGGTGCTTGGTAATTTCTTTTTTAGCAAAAGAATTAAGATCAGTTTCTAAGAACTGCATTGTTATTTCCTGTTTTCATACACCCCAGACAATGTTTCCAAATGGACCAATTGAAGTGCAGCAAGGGCTCACCGGGTAATTTACAGAGCTAGCTGGCTTCTTTGCGTGGCCCTCTTATCTGAAGGTTTGGCCCCTCTGGGTGCAGGCAACCAGGCCTTGGGCCTCCCAGCGGGACAGCCACAGCCAGGGGTGCCCTAGAGGCACACCTGACAGCCACAGTTGAGTCCCAGGGTACGTGTGACCCAGGAAAGTGGGGTAATGAGAAGCAGGAATCAGCAAGCCACGTCTGGCCATGAGAAATGACAGCATCTCCTAGCAAGGCAGCATGTGGCCCAGAAAGCCTTCAGACACAGGCTCATGGTAACCAAGCTGATGCTAAACCTTTATAGGCACATGTGCTAACAGAAATCAGAACACAGGATTCTAAAGAACTGGCGCCAAGCTCTGGAACAGAAGGGTGTCTGGGCTCATCTCTCCATTTCTGTGGAATGCTGGACATCGGTGAGCAGCCCTCAGGGGCTCACACAGCACACACATGCAGGCCACACTGCGCATCACACATCACACATGCATAGGCCCTCAAGGCCTCCTCTGAGGTCAAGAAGGGACAGTTACCAGCAAACAGCAGAAGCCACACAGGCTCCAGAGTGGAGTAGCCTGAACCAACCAATGCTTAGTAACTCAAAGACCTTAATGACAGTGTAAGTAAAACTGCTTTTATTTTCCTAAATAAAAGGTGACTCATTACACAAGGCCGCTCAGCAGCGCGGCAGCGTCACACCCGCTGCGGGAATGAGTGCAGCAGGAGCGGAGTGCTTTGTTCTCTGGCCTCCCTGCCACTCCCCCGAATGCCCAACACCATTTCCAGAAGCATTACACCAATGGGGTATTTGAGTAGTGTTACCTTTGCTGAGCAGAGAGACTCCTACAATTATCTGCCTGCGTCAAAGCTGCAATTGTTGATTTAAGTGCAGCACTTACCGAGCTTCATAGCACTGAGCAGTTTCCATCTCACACATGGCAGCACAGTGCAGTCTCACACAGGGACACAGTCACTGAGTCAGCAAGCTCTAGGACCTAAGGTGACAGGGCCCACAGGTGGCACAAAGTACTGCTTCAAGTGTTGCCAGTCAACAGCATAGAGCAGTGAGACAGTCTGTAGAGACTCTGTAGTGACCACACACAAAATACAGCGACATTTAATGATTCCGGTGATCAGCAGAATACAACCAAGTATCTATTATTATTCCAAGTGTTCTGGAGATTGCAGTTTCAAAGATTAGATCTTGTAAGAATCAGCATTTCCACATAATTTTAAAAACAGCCTCACTCTATGCAGTGATCTAAAGAGTGAGCTTTGCGGTATGAAGTCGTCATCTACTCAGGCAGGCATTGTCCGGTCTGGATCACAGGTGTTGCCCAAAGCTCCTGTGTTTGGAGGTGGCTGAGCCTGGATCCAGGCGCCTGGGCTTGGCCTGGGCAACACTTCAGGGCGCAGTGGACATGCGGCGTCGCTGGGGGAGTGCCTGAGAGGCTTCCTGTCCCAGGCCCCTCCTCCTCCTGCTTCAGGCTGCAACGCATTAGCAGCTGTCCTCCTGTGCACCTCTCCACTGAGACGCCTCTGCCGCGGAGCCAGTGACCATGGCCGGAACCTCCAAAACCGCACGCTGAAGTGAGCTTTTCCCCTTGAGGCGTATGCGCAGGTGCTTCCCAGAGACAGGGCTGGGAGAAGGGCCAATGCAGACATCACTCTAGTCACTGGCTGTGAGGAAATGTACGTTTCTTTTTCAATGTTTTTTTGCGGATTTCACACCTTTCTCACAGAGGTTCTATGTGGATTCCACAGTTTATCTATGCAAGTGTGCAGCATGGCACTGGGCATGCAGAAAGCTCTCAAAATACACAGCTACTTTTATTTCTATTCAGTGAACCAATCTGTCATTTTTAATTGGAAAAGTACCTAACACTGCAGGACAGTTATCAACAGAAGTAAACCTGAAGATATGTTGGGGTATTGTTGAAGATACTTCTCCAGTGTGTATATACACTGGGCTGTTTCAAACAGTATAATGTATTATTAGTGTCAGACTGTATGTATGTTCTTAAGTTTTGCTACGGCCTTTGGCCTAAAGCAATACAATTCCAGTAAGATATATATGTCTTAGAAAATCATGTAAAAACAATATACACCACAATCAGGCAACAAGGTCATTTTACTAAGACTCTTTAAAGAAAGTAGTTACCAGTGTAATTCAGGACAACCTATCTCATTTAAGTTTTTTCTTTATATCATGCAATGTTTGAATTCCTCAAAAAAACATTTCCCATTCTTACTACTTTCCTAACATAGGAACACTAAGTGTTGTTATAAAGTTTTAACCTCTAAGTAAAAAATGCATTAGAAAAGGGATTTGCAGAAATCACTGCAGAGTCATGAAGGAAGTACGGGGCTACAAAGTAAGCGTAGGTTCCTAAGGGTCTCAACACAGAAATACTGATGCTCAGGTAAAGCACAGATCCTAATACATGTGAGGGATCTGGTACGAAGGTCTGCAGAGCACTGTGTCTTTTTTTCCCACCAGAAAAGACGAAGAACTCAGAATACAAATCTATTCTACAATGAACAGTGGTAAGGGGTAAACGCATCTCTCTTTAAAACTGATTCTTGTCCCTCTTCTGGTATCAAGTAAGAAGAAAAATAAAGGTTTTTGCCTAAAAAAGCTGCCCCAAAACACATCATTCAGGCCTATGATACATTAACCTGAAACTTAGTACCCAGTGTTCAAAAGGACCCAACACACCCCACTCCCCTCATGTCTGAGCACACTGAACCTCCCACAGCGTTATGAGTAGCAGGGAGTCTGGGAACAGGCAGGAAGAATCCCGCTACACTGAAAATCAAGACCAAGTAACTGAAGGCAGAATCCCTCTGAATGTGTGCTTACTCCACAGACTGCAAAGTGGTCACCTTAAGAAGCAGGGACTGAAGCTCTAGGGTTTCTCCTACCCACTCATAGAAAATCAAGTGTGCATAGTAGCGTTTTAGGAGATGTAGCACCCAGTGTCCTTTTGGGGCTTGATATCTGGTTCTTTCACAGGTTTTACTTCTTCTTCTGGCTTGGGTTTGGCCTAGGGAGAAAGAAAAATACAGTGTCAGCATGTAAGTTATGATTCAGAACACAAACATGGCGACCTCTTCCACTTCAGACTTTGAAAAGATGCTATACTAGCGACACATTCTGAGACTGACCAAGCTATTCCAGAAGCTACACATCAACTTGTATCAAGGCAGTCAAAGGCAACACGGACGATGAAACCTAGACTGGTGGCCAAACTCGATCGCGTGCACTCCTACATTCCTCCTGAGACTGAGCATGAATCTACACACTCAAGACTACAAAGTCTGGAAATAGCTTAGGACAGTAACAGGCTACCTCTTAGGACTCTGTTTCAAAAGCTGAACAGGATATACAGATGGCCATTTTAAGGAATAATGCTTTGAGTATAGGAAGGAAATTATATAAAAACACAATTTCAAGGGTAGGGCTATGCTTGCAAAATAATTTCCTTTCCTTTTGTTACAGGTCCCTGGTCTTTTAGGAGTTAAATCTCCAAATTTCCACATAAACTATTGCTGGGCTCAATACCGAGTTGTGCTTAGACGTTAATGAATAAAATATTTCACTCCTGGGTGATTCACAGAATGCTGAAGCTGGAGCAAATCCTCCAATACCCTGCAATAATGCCCAACCAAAGAGACAGTGCCACAGCAACAGAAACAGGATGATACTCCCCCTGCTTTTCTGGAAGGAGGCCAGGCACACTATAAAAAGGCAAAATGGTGTGTTGGAAACGAGGTTGTATCAAAAACCGGCAGACGGAGGGTGTAGAGACTTTCTCTCAGAGTCCTGCACTGTGCCGCATGCACACTGAGATCAGCTGGCTTAACATGGAGACACATTACGTATCTAATTAGATAAGAGACAGGTATCTAGATGCTAACTACAGATGCCAAACTCAAAGCGGAACTCATCTCGTACACTGTCATCCTTGGGTCTCTTGCTGAGGTCAAATGCGGCCAGCACTTCTGGAGTCCACTGAGGGCCCACAGGAGGAAATTCAAAAGGCACAGGCTCTACCAGTCCGTAATTTGCTTTGAGTTCCAGGTGTGGGGCTTCCGTTGGGATTTTTTGAAAGTAACTGCAAAAAGCAATTTAAATAGTGGATCATTCATTCATTCACTCATCGTCTACCTGAGTCCCTACACATGTTCAAGGCCTGACGTAATGATGAGTAAGTTTCTGTTTCCTGCAGATCAGAGCAGCACCCCATAAAGGCAATGAGCGTGCACTGTCCCCGAAGCTGCCATAACACAAGGATCTGGGGGCTCGGTGAGAAAAGCAGAGCCGGGTACATTCGAGGCAGCGAGTTTGCACAGCCCGACGCAGGATGCCATGGGAAGAGTGAGGCACTGAGGCAGGGGTGGTTTAAAACCCAACCTAAGAGTGGCAAACTGCTGGAAAGGCCCAGGAGAGACTGTGTGACAATTCATCCTCTGTTTTATACGTAGCCAGAACGAGAAGGAGAGGACTGTCCCAAGAAATAGGTAGGTGCATATAAATATATTAAATAGAGAAAGAATGATAGGGGAACGGTTAAGAAAGAATCAGGCCACCATGGGAGCACCCTGATGACATGAGCTAGGTGTCAACGCTTCATGGTTGAGTTCTACAGTCTACGTTTTATACAGACACAGCACCGAAGTTAGGCTGTACCACTTGAAGTCTATCGCTAGCAGACGGGGACACTGCTGACACGCTAGCTAACACCTCAGTGCGTGAACTGACGCAACAGCACAAGATGCTGAGTGCGCTCACATGAAGCCATTTTCCCTCTGACATTTGTCCAGCGTATTCTTCACCAGGCTCCCGAGCTTCCAGAAGAACAGGTGCCCCGAAGGCTTGGCTGTGGGTCCAGGGCCCTTGGTCTCACCATACTCTTTGCAGAGTGCTTCTGCCTTGGCGTACACTGTGTATGAGAAATAGTCACTCGACAACAGTCACGCATTGCTTGTGTACAGTAAGAAAACTCCGCATGCAAGGGGCCAGGCTGCTTCTACCTCAGGGGACAGCAACACCCTTGCTATGACTGCAAGTGGAAAGTGGGCATTTTCTACAGGCTCTGGTTTAAAACACTGCTTTCTGTCTTCCAACCACCTCCCTAGGGCCCACTTCCACTCTGGAACTCAGCCCAATCTCCTTAGCTCCAATTTATTCTGCTGTAGGACAAAGCCTTTGTGTTTTACAAAGTAGTTAACAGTCAGACAGGCACACTCACATTTCTCTGCTTCTTGGAGAGACCTGATCGCTTCACCACACTTGTCTCCAGCTAGCAGCGTCTGGCCATGGTAGCAGTACGCCTGGGGAAAGAGATGCCTTTGCACTCACGCTCTCCTGAGACTGAGGTGTGTGTCAGGGAGATGAACGCCCCTGTGTGTCTGAGTTGTTAGCAGAACCCCTTACCCCTCTTTAATGTCAGCAGATTTTCCCTGTCTCTGTTCCTACAATGGTGGAATCACGTCAAGATTTCGACAAAAGTTGCCTTTTAACTGCATCCTAGGAGCAAAAGTTACTTGCTGAATCTGTTTTCAAAATTAGGACAGAGCAAGGAGCGCATGGGGCACACGCCTGTAATCCCAGCACTCGGGAGGCTGAGGCAGGCGGATTGCGATTTGGGGCCAGCCTGAGCTACAAAGTGAGTCCGAGCCAACGTGAACTACATAGGGAGACCCTCTCTCAGAGTAAAACAAAGAAAACAATCAGGACAGAGCAGTTAAAGGAGGGAAGCACTGTACTACTTCAGACAAGCCTTTTGATGGTTAGGACTATACCCAAGTCAAGGGAAGGTGCATCAGCCTGGAAGTTCCTTCTTTAATCATCCACATCGCTGCAGAGGCTGCGTGTGGCCTGAGACGCTTGCTTCAGACTATTAAGTGTAAGTAGTAAAATATTTCCTTGGACTTCAGAAAGGTTCTGACCGTCTCTCTGACGATACTGATCAATACAACAGTTACTTTCGGTGGGTGCACTAAACCAGGGACAGGTCTCTGCCATGCAAGGTGGTCCACTGCAGGAGCCTCCCTCAGGGGACCTGAGCTTGCTCTCTGGGTATAGGATGACACGACTGTAGAAACTGGCTGTTTCATTGGCTGTTTCTCCCCAGGTGTGCAGAAAGCAGGCTTTAAATCAGAGCACGAGTCCATCACATGGGGAATGAGCCCATGTCTCTCCCCACTCGCAGTAGCTCCCACACCTGCACTGATGGTGAACATTTACTGAGAACAGCCCATTATGTGTGAAATGCTAAAGAATCTGAGTCTCGGGAAATGAGCCCTGGTAATCTATGCTGTTCTTAGGGTTATTCATACTCACATAAGCTGTGTAGAAACACATTTTCAAGTGAAGATATTTTCTCCATTTAGCAGAATATGCAGGCTCCAAACTGGATAAAGTATGATCTAAGGTTACATTTTAAAAAGCAAAATATAATTTCACCCTGATTCACTAGAAGAATCTTAGTTCATGTGTTCTGGCGCTAAAAGCAGAATGCCATTCAAGTGTAAAACACAAGCATTTATAAAAAAATCTGTAACAACAGTTAAATATACTGGCACCTCTTTGATTTGATGGTTAATGAACTTTAGATTACAGACATACTAATGTGCGTCAGTACTGTTTATCACATTTCCTTGTCTCAGTTTACATAACCCATCAGTGTGTGGAGCAGTGCAGTCACCAAGGCAGGGCACAGAGCATAAGCGCTCTCCTTCCCCGTCTCGTGGGATCTTGCATCCAACGCACCCCACACTGCACATGCGCACTGCTTGGGCCCACCTCTTCTCTGCATCCTCCTTCGTCCCCTTCAACTTTCTCACCTGTGCCAAGTCACTGTGGGCCCGTGTGCAGCCAGCCCATGTCACGGGGCAGCCACAGGGCCTGCTTAGTGCAAACCCGAGTGAGGCAGACTCACTGGCTATCTCGTGGCAGGCCCCAGCTACCAACAAAATCAGGCGGAACATTTGAGATGGGCTCACAAGCCATTCTGGCCTGCACACACATCCCAGAACCATCCCCTTTCCTCCATCCTGTCTCTGCAGTGAGCAGCTGTCTCAGGCCGCAGGATGTGCTCAGTTTCTTTTCCTCTCCGTACAGGTACAAATGTTCTACTCTCTTTACTGTGGCTTTCCGAGAAACTCAACACTGCTCTCTATTTCAAGTTGAAGCTGGAATGCCACCTTCCTCAGGAAAGCCTTCCCTACCATGCCCTGACTGCTCAAGTTCTTGCTTCACTGGTACAATAATATCATGCATCATGGAGGCAGAATACTGTAGTTACATATTTTCCTCTGTCCTGAGGTGCAGATCTATTCAACTTAACTCTACTGAGCAGTTAAAATAGTAATTATTTCTGAAACAGAAATACATGTATGTTGCTTAGGTAAGTGAACACAAAAAAAATAATATAACTAGAACCAGAGCCTGAGTTCTGGTCTCCCCTCAACCTGCTACAAGTGATAGGTCAGCCATGTGAACTCTTTAGCTTGTTTCTTGTCTAAATAAGAATACTGCAGATATCACAAGATTACTATGAAGACCAAAACCGATGTCAAAAGCAGTAAGCTATACGGCTGCTAGTTATGACTGGTCATAAAGTAAAGCCCTGTCCTTTCTCGTAGTAGCTACATAGTTTGTTAACATTGAGCAGCTCTAATTCTTTAAAACGAGATCAATCTAATAATGAAGATATTCCGGTTTTGCAGATAGTACAATCTGAGAGATCTTTCATTTTTGTCTCTTATATAGCTCAGGGAAAATAAATCTGAAAAGCCAAAGACTGAAAGTGTAACAACAGAACTACAGAGGAGCTTACCAGCTCTTTGGTAGAAATTCGCTGTTTCATATGCCAGCGCAGCGATCAGCCCTGGAGCATGTTTGAGTTCAATCGCTCGGGCTATTGTCACTGTGAGCCAAATACAAGAGAAGGGATCAGGAAATCACTCATTCGCTCTAAGTTCAAAGAGCACAGTGAACGACAGCCTGATGCCCTTCCAAGTTTTTATATAGTTCAAGTTCAACACGCAAAGTTACAGAAAATTCAAACCCCAATGAGAACACTGAGGTTGGTGGTTCTGACAGCACCTCAAGTCAATCAGCAGCCAGTTACTTAGCTAATCTCAGAGGACTAAGATAAACAGCATGACATAGCAAGAACAGTAACTTCCGAGGACTAGCGCTTGACAAAAAGAAAGAAAAACTGAAGCCCATGACATTTCCTTATTGTCCTCATGTCAGTCCTGCTGCTTGGAAAAGTACTTTTGAAAAAATACTTTGCTGTGATTGTTTTTTTGAGATGGGGTCTTGCTGTGTTGCCTAGGCTGACCTAGAACCTGTGATCCTCCTGCCTCACCTCTTGAGTGGCTAGGATTTGAGGTACAAACCACGACACTCGATTTTTTCCAAAATCCTCAAGAGCTATTAAGCTGTAAGGCTTCTTCCTTTATGAAGGCAGATGTACAACACTCCTACAAATTTCTCAAAACCTGAAACTCTACTATGGCTATTCAGCTGTTCTGGATTTAAAAGAAAAAAAATAATTAAATGCCAACGTAAATTCTCTTTCAAAACCATCTTACAATATGTAGGATACCTTCTTGAGCTTCAGCCTGACACTGGAGAATGTATGCTTCTATGAGCCGGGGCTCTAGGTCCCTTCCCTTTTCTGCAGGTGTGATAAGCTTCGGGATGTGACTTTCCTGAGAAAAAGAAAACAGAAAACAAAAGATGTCGAATTTTATTTAACCCAGGTATCAGAGAGGAGGACACTAGAGTTGTGAGACAGTCAATCTGGAGACTTACCAGAAATTGAGGACACAAGCAAAAGCTGTATAAAAAGCAGCAACAGTATGTTTACAGAAAACATAAGCTTCTGTAAAACACAGTATCACAACCTGATTTTTCTAATTGTGAGAGTGACTGGGAATTTGTACACTAAATGGAGATAATGAATCAGAACCAGCCAGCCTCATGAATCAGGTAGCTCACAGTGGAAACGGAAGGAGAGCGCTGGCCCCACAATATCTGAGGGTTCAGCATCTGCAGACCCCACCTTGTACACTTGAATAAAACATGGCACCTATGCCGAACATGTCATGACTCCTTGTTATCCCTCCCTCAATAACATGGGTCAACAATTTCTATAGCATCTCCCTTACGAGTTATTGCGGAGGATTTAAAAAGTGTGAAGGAGAACGTGTGTGGGTGACATGGAAATGTTACCCCATTTTGTAAAAGGGACTCGAGCATCTAGCTTTTGTACCTGGGAAAACAGGTATTCGTTGAGGGCAGATTCCCCACAGGCTCTGCGGGCCCTGGACTGCTTTTACAGAATGAAACCATCTTCAAGAGTTATTCAGGAGTTATTCAAGAGTTAAAGCAGTAGAAATATATATTTTGAAATGTTTTCTTTACCTTCAAATGTTTAAAAATCCCAGCTGCAATCTTTAGGCTTCGGTGGACCTCTTTTGCTTCATCTTCTGTTATGCTTGAAGACAGCAGGTGCATTAGTTAAGAGGATGGATCTGGTTTTGGCTACTAAAACCAACAATGTATTACACCAAGCAAAGTTATTTCTGTTTATCATCATGTGCTAGACTGACAACTAGTGGTCAACTTGTAACACCCAGCTGAACTAAAACAGCACGGTGCTGGGTGTGGACAGCCCACCTGAGGATTGTTGCCAACAGCACAGAACTGGAGGGGAAGAGATAGAGCTGTTGGCTCTCCTGGAGAAGCCTGTCACGCTGGCTTTCCTGATACGGACTCAGCCCTTCTCATCGGAAGAGCCGAGGACCTTGTTGTTGCTGAGGATGGCTGTGGTTCTTTTGGGCGGAACTCTGGTCCTCACTTTGAGTGTTGCTCCCTGACTCCAGTGCAGATCCTTCATCCCTCTGGCACAGACTTTTTAGCTTCCATCACTGACCTTTGGGCCTTCTCAATGCAGATCCTTAAAACAGGCCTGCATGAGACATGGTCGTGGGCTCTAGGCCTCCAGTTAGACAAGTGCAGGGCATTGTTAAGAGCATTAGGTCTTCAGCTGGACTCATGCAGGACAATGCTGTGGGAGCCACGCCCTCAGCTGCATTCTTTGGATCTTTAGGGTGTGGACAGATTTCCTGCACTGTTTTGTACTTGATGCTTCAGGTGACTAATATAAAATAATCCTGTAAGTTATGTGTATTGTATTAAATTATTTCCCTTGTGAAATCCCTGAGTACAATACACCTAGTTTTCTTCCTTCAAAGACATCTAATTTTGAGACTTAAGAAATGCATATGAAAAATCCTTGTTACGGCGGATACTTAGATGTCCCTCAAAGCCTCAGGCACTCACAGGTAGAGCCTTGGGGAGTGACTAGATCATGGGTGTGATACTCGATTAGTCAGCTGACGGGTTTAAGCACAGCTCTGGGTGTGGATGAACTTAATGAAGAGGGGAGACCCACTAACCAGCAGGCTTGTACCCTGGACGAAATAAGAAGGGAAAGGAGGACATTTTACGGCTTCCCCCTGCCCTTCCAGTGACTGTTTCTCCTCTGTGAGGCTCTTCTGTGGTGCTGTCCTGTCTTGCAGGCAGCCGACTGGAAACAAACCTCTGGAAACCAAGCTGAAATAAGCCTCTTCTCCTTCAATTTATGAGTTCTAGGTATTTTGTTTCACCAACAGGAAAGCAGCTAAGACAATATCCAAAAAGATAGAACAGCTGAAAAAAACAGAGACCCTGCCTACAGGGTTGTCTCTTTTTCCTTCCAGACTCTTCTGTCATACATAAGTGCAAACGTTAAACAGTATACATACAGTAGTAGCTACTCTAACTACTCTGCTTATTTTAATCACTGTAGAGCAGAGATAATCTTACATCAGCACACAGTACTCGGCTTCATTTCAAAGTGGCTGTGTATTATTCCTATGCATGGATGAATCATAACTGACTTACCAGTTTCCAATTGTTGCACCCACAATAGCTACTATAAAAATTTTAAGTCATTTTTATTTTGCTGTTCTTTAGTCCTTCAAAATATCTTTTCATATACTTACAAGCCTTTACGTTTTCTGTGAATTGCATGTTTATGTTCTTTGTTTATTTCCTTTTTTGATGTGTAAAAGCATACATTATAAAAGTAATTTACCAGATGCACTGCAATGCCTTTGACCAATTCTCTAGTTTGTTTTTAAACTCTGTTGATAATACTTTCATGTAGCCACTTATTCAGTCTCTTCCTTTATGTCTTCATGGTTTGGAGTTGTGAATTTAGAGACCTTCCACATGACAAGATTATTAAAATAACTTTTCCCATTTAATGCTAGGCTTCATAATTCTAATGTAGTACTTGAAATGTGAGGCAATCTTTCACATACCTGAAGTAGAACTTTTTAAACAATGGCCAAGAATTTTTAAAAATGAAACTCATTATATGTGAAAGATAATACATACATGCACATGAATCTTTCTTAACTTACTTTTCTTTTCCAGCCAGTCTTGAAGCATACTTGGTATACCATAAAGCTACATTAAATCCCATGGATAATAATTCAAAAACAGCATCCTGCTGGGCACTGGAATTAAAAAGACATTCAGCAAGTTTTACAAATTATTATGACATTGCTATATGAAGCCCACTGGATTTTCAGTTCATAATTACAAACAATAAAGCTTGTATGTGTATATATATATAGAGAAAAAATGACAGGAAGGAAGAAAAGAAAGAAAATGGTTGGTGTGTTAATGCAGATGGGGCAATAAAGACACTGGGGTAATTAAGAAAAAATAACTGAGTATACTGGGCCAGTATGTACCATGTACTTATAACTAATAAATGAAGAATAGTGGCTCCCAAAGTGAACTGTATATAGATTAGCTTTAAAAATACAGATCGCTGGACCTTAACTTCACAGAGCCAAAGTCTGAGGTGGGGCCCAGAATCAATATTTTTATTCTAAAACAAGTGGCACTTATGCAGTGTATTATGAAAATGTGATTCAGGAGAAGTGGTCTTGGGCTAGAGTCATGAAGAGGTCTTCCTGGTCCTTGTAAAATGTAAACTGTTCCCTGAATGATGACTATATGGGAAGAAGGATGCCCAAGTGAGAGAATGCTGCTATCAAAACATAAGAACGCTTTTTCTGATAGAATTGATCCAAGCTACTTGACTGGAGCAGACAGCATGTAAAAGAAATCAAAGCAAAAGGAGAGAAACAGCTAAAAGAAACACAACTGAAGAGGAGTTCTGAAAGCCACACCAATTAGTATTATGCAAAGAAAAAGGTCTTGAAAGCAAGAATGTTGGTCAATATACCTTTGTTTCCTTCATATTCTATCACTAACTAGAACATACAGATGGCGAGAGCAACAAGTAAAGTGCTAATTCCAATATATTCACTGTCATTCTAAGAGCCTGAGTATTCCCATACACTGTCTCAAATGATGCAGTAAGGAAGAAGTAATAATCTGATTTTACATGTGAAATATTAAGATACAGAAAAGTTACCCAAAAGAAAGAAGAAACTGGACCAGAGACATAGCTCAGCGGCACAAGCGCCTGCCTGGCAAGTGCAAGGTCCTCCGTTCGATCCTCAGTACCACAAAGAAAAAAGAAAAGAAGAAACTAAAATTTTAATTGTACTTTTTTTTTTTTTTTAATTGTGGAAGGAATGAGATATGTCAACATTTTAGATTAGAAAAAAATCTAGAATGGGGTGTAGCTCAGAGGCAGAGCACTGCATGACAGGCACAAGGCCTGGGATTCAACTGCCATCACCACACAAAAAAACTTAGAAAACTTACTGTAATTAAAAATAACTTATAAATTCCTTTAGTGTACCTATAATATGCAAAATATGTTTATGAGAAAACTTTTAAAAATGGTTTTACTTCTTAAAAACGTTTTAATATCTTATTCTTTTCATTAGGAAGAACTTCTGAGCAAGAGACACAGAATCTATGGGGCACATCTAAATTAGAACTCTACCTTTAAATAACAAGTTTTGAGAATGTATGTGAAGAGTCATGAACAGCTCTCTCCCTTTTCATTAATTTCAACTTATCTTGCTCCAAAATACCCCCATTCTATGGCACAACACTAAGTAGCAGCCAGAGCATGCACAGCTAAAGAAGCCCTTTCAGAACTGATACACCCACAGCAATTTCTACTGAGTAGGTGGAAATCATGTCTCACATGGACTGACTTTTCAGTATCACTTAAGGTATTCACCAGGTAACTCTTCCTTGTCTGATAAAATGCTGAAACAGTGAAAAACAGCAGCTTGCTATAACATGGAATAAGAATTTAGTACAGGAGAATAGTGCCAAATTTATGTAATGCAAGACATTTTAGAATCTGTTAAAGTTTGTAAAGCAATAATGATAAAAGATTTAGTTCTTTAAAGAGTCTTAAATTGTAAAAATTCCTTAACTTTGGATGAAAGAGGGATCACAATGAAAAACTGGAAATAAAATATTAGAAAACCTCAGTACCCTAGAACACTAGTATCTGGAAAGGATTCGTATGCCCCAATTCTTACCCAGTTGATGAATTCTACACACAATATTCCCAAAGGAAGGAAGGAAACTAACATTTAATGACGATCTCCTTATATGCCTGCATTATATTCTTATTCCCTTAATATAAGCTTTCTTATTTTGTTCCTCACTAAGTGCTCTGACCCCACTGGAGCAGCAAATGCCCACTGAGCAGAAGGCTGGGGCGTGTGTCTAGATGTGCCTGACTCCAGCAGCACACTCCTGCATGCACCAGTGCCCTGTTCTTGTGGCAATCTCCAGTTCCTTCCTCTCTATTTTTATAAGACAGTAATTCTGTGATATATGTGCAGCTGGACAACCCAACTGTGTTTTTAAAAAAGCAGTAGCAAAGTTGGTACCATTATGATCTAATTTCTGTTATGATTAGGTCTACTTCAAATAGTTTCAAGTGGTTGATGGAATGCTCTGATGGGCAGCTTTAAAAAAGAGCAGAAAAAGCATAGAGAAACAAGGAGAAAACAAATGGTGAGAATCAGAGTATGCAACTGAGGAGAAAGACAGAGTGACCAAGGACATCTGAACTATCCGTCGAAAAAAAGGGTAGGGAAAAACCAAAACTCTGCTTGGCTTAAAGGCAGGCAAAGACAATGTCAGTTTGGGCTCCAAATTCTCTAAACCTTCTTCATGTGTTATTAAAAGTAAGTCATGGCTTTCCAATTCTAGTTAATATTTGTATTGATTATCTTAAAGACAATGTGGTGGGGGGGAGTTGTATTTGCACTTAAAATTTGGGTCAAATGTTCTTAATTAATTTCCTGGTAAGAAGAAATGCTCATCAGACCTATACTTATCTTCTTTAAATACAGAGGCGGGGTTAACTATTTACCTTGGCATCTGTCCTTGTAGCGTATCAGTCCACTTGAAATTCTGAATATACCGTAACTTGCTTTCCTGTGCAGACTCATCTGGTGAAATTATGAAACCTATACAAAGACACAAACATTTTTAGTTTGAGAAGAAACATCACATGTTCTCTTTAAAGATTTTCAGATCGTTATTTTTCCAGGTACCTGAATGAAACTTTTGGCCCTATTCTCCCTGACCACATCCTACACTGTCTCCAGAGAGTACATAATATGGAGGACACATACATCTAATTTCCCAAGTGTTAGAACATTCACTGCCACTACAATCTCACATGCCTAAAACTCACGCGTATCATAACTTACAACACTAAATTATCCAAATTTAAAAAGTCTAAGAATTACTGTGAACTTCTTCAAAGTTTTTTTAACTCAGAAGTAAGTATAAATGACCAACCTTGTAAAAGTGAAAAGTACAAACTCGCTGCATTCTTCATCATTTCTTGGTTACAGCTCAGATCAGTGAACAGCTCAAGGAGTCGCGCCCTGGAAGATCTCAGGTCACTTACGTGAAACAGGGGAGGTAAAGTGATGGAGGCTGTGTTACAATGCACCATATAAAAGTGGCTTAAAGGTTTCAAAGAAAAGGCCTAACACACACACAATCCCCACCCCACTTCCTTGAAGGTATTACCGCATACACAAGAATAAATCTAGTTAGAGACAAATGAAGTTACTAATAACAATTGTTTAAAAAGGCATACTGTACTAAAATCAATCCAGTCCAATTACAGGGCAAATTGTGGATACAATTATGTAATAAATATACATAGCAAGTTTTAACTAGAAAAATCAAACAAATGCATGCATTTCAAATTGAGGGGAGGAATTAAGAATGAACAACTTCAACCAGCTGATGGTAATTTTTTTAGAAATAAGGAAATTTAATATATTTATATCTATTTTAGTATCTTCTTAAAGGGACTCTTATTTTTATTTTTGGTACCAGGAACCAAGCTCAGGACCTCATGCTTGCCAGGTAGGCACTGTGCTGCTCAGCTGTATCCCCAGCCCAAAGTGAACAGCATTACACAACTCAGGGCACAGGGAGAAAGTCTAAAAATGCATGGCCATTAGTTTTAGAACTGTTCTCTCCTCTCCATTCTGCTTTACTTCTCAACTGCAAAAATCTGGCACATATGCCTTTCCTGCCTTGAAATTCTTTTTTCCTGTAATACTAAGTTTCCCAGGTGCTTCTCCCACCTGTCCAAGTTCCTTCTTACTTTCCCTATGGCGTCTTACTCCCATCTAAACATTTCCAACTTCAGCTTCCAGGTTTTCCCTCTGAGATCTCACCTTGCAGGGCTTCTGCTCCCAGATCTACACTGTTAGCTCTAACTTGTTCCGCTCACCTCCACACGCTCACCTCCACACACTGTCCAGAACGCCATTAAAGGCTCACGGAAGCTACCAGAACTCACACTGCATAGACAAGGGCTGCAGACACTGGAAACGTGTGCAGATGACTGTAGAAAGACTAACTCCTAACTGTAAGGCACCCAGAGTAGGGCCTGCAGACCCACATTTAGGAGGTGGCAAGGATAAAGAACACACTCAAAATGTTTGAGTGCAAGAATATAAGCTGTCAAACATTTCCTTCTGACTTAGAAGAGTTGTAACGTAGCTGTCATGTTTAGAAGAAAGCACAGACTTCATCCTGAGTAGTCCTGACATAGTGCTTCCACATTAGCACTGACTCTAAGGCGTCTTCTCTCAAGAAGATACATAGCAATCTGACCAAAATGGAGCAGGCTTATGAATTTGTCACTGTTTAAGGTTATTTATCTAGAAGTTGAAAGGATGATTCTTGAACTAGGAAGAAATCTGAATGTTTTTTAAATCTTTAAGGCGTATTTTAGGTTCGAATATTGTGTGCCAGAAATTTCCATGTTAGGTGCTCAATTGTCATTTACAGCCCAACTTGTATAAAGCTAAACTCACCTTAAAACTATAGAATTTTGGAAAACTGAACCTTAGAAATATGTAATTTATGCCGTATATCTGACAGATCAAGGATCAGGTCCAAAGAAGAGACTTGCCCATTGCTACAGCTACTTGGCAACCAGCATCTGGGAGGCTAGATTAGGGTTGGCAAACTAATCTGCAGCTTGTTTTTGTATGGCCCACAACTTATTTATGATCAGCTCTCAAATTAAGGGTGAAAAGCCAGGTGTGGTGGTGCACACCTATAATCCCAGCACTTGGGAGGCTGAGGCAGAAGGATTATTGTGAGTTCCAGGCCAGCCTGGGCTACAAAGTGAGCTCAAGACCAGCCTGAACTGCATAGCGAGACTCTGTCTCAAACAAACAAAACATCAAACTAAGGGTGGTTTTTACATTTATAAAGGTTGCAGAACAAAGAAGAAAATGATTGTGTGCGGCTCACAAAACCCAGAATGTTTACTACGTAGGGATTTTCAAAATAGAAGTTTGCTCATCAGTGGTCTAAAGATAAGACGACTCCTCTGACTGTCCTCTGCTGGTCCCACCACTGCCTGGATTACCTGGGTTTTCCCAGTCTGAGACTGCACCCTTCCAATCTCCCAAAGCCAGCTGGCTAATCGGGTCAGCTGGATCTTGCAAAGCATCTGTTGCATCTCTCGTTTGCTGCAGCCAAACCACTGGGCTCACTCTCCTTAGTTGGTAGTTCCAGTGATACAGGCAACTTTCTTCCTTCTCCTCCACCCCCCTCAGGAACCCTCCAGAACACTTCCTGTGCAAGGCCACAGAATAAACTTTCAGGCTCTGTGGGTCACAAGGTCTCAGTCAGGACTACTCTGTTTTGCTGCTCAGGAGGCAGCCACAGTGGGATGTAAATAAATGAGGGTTAAAAAACAAACACTACCAGCTCTAGTCCCTTTCTCCTGTGTGACTTCTCGCATAGCCATTCCAAGTCACATGGGACTTCTCCCTGCTCTGAACTCAATGAATTTACTGGTCAGCCAATCAATAATGTCCATCTTTTAGTTTCTGGCATCTCCCACACTAGGGCAAAACAAGCTTTACTCTCTCGTTGTCACCGCTTTAGTCTCCCAGGACTCATTTATCAGTTCAGCATTAATAACATAACTTAGATGATCAAAGTTTAAATAATCTATGATTTTACTCTGCACTGTCATTTACAAATTGGTAAGAAAAAAAACTCTGAAGTTAGAGATTATGTGTTACATATTCCTATACTGCCCATGAAACTTAACAAAGTACCTTGTATCCAAGAGTAACAACAAACCTTACACTTGTGGACAACAACTAAAACTTACTTGCAAATTTTTGAAGCAGGAAGGCCAGCGGCCACACCATAGTAATTAAAAGAGACAGGAGCTGTAGCTTTCAATGGATTCCTATGAAACCAATGGGTCATTTTCTCTAGATGTCTTCTGTACAAAAAAAATATATATAATTTAAAGACAAACTAATTCATAAATAATGACCATAGTGTAAAAATAATTATTTTTCAATTAAGAGTTTACTAGAGAATATGAGACAGGGACCACCTGAGGGACAGTGGTAGGAAAGAAGGGTGGGAAGGCAAAATAAACTGTGAGAGCAACTAATCCATCACCCTTCATAGCATGGCATTTTTCAACAGGGCCATCACAAGAGCCTGATAAAACCACAAAAGCATAATAATATTTGCATGAAGTGAGAAACTGTTGCCAAAGGGGGGCAAAGCCTAAATAAGCCCTTTCACTTCCCTTGCTCTTAGTCAACTTGTGAAGGTCACACAACTGAGCAAATGTTATTAGGTTCCCATTACCTTCACTGTAGGTAAGGCCGTTGACATTCAGGGACATGCCAACAGGTGCCTGGGTTACACCTCCCAGGGACCTAAGGCTGCTTTTGCTGAGAACACTGATTCTTCAAGGCCCACAGAGTCTGACGGGTGACTAAAATGGGATAAAGGACTGGCATCTCTGTTTTCATAGTGTCTGCCCCTGCTATCTTAACTCGAGTCAGACTCTGCATCTGTGCCCGTGGACGGGTTCATCATTTAAAAATGTTTTGCCCAAGACTGTTATACAGGTTTAATTTGCCTACTGCCCACTGGAGCTGGTGTGCGTTTCTTCCACCCTAACTTGTATTTCTCAAGAGCTCCAGCACTAAGAGTCCTTCAGCCCTATCATGAGGCCAGCACATTTATGCATGCCGAGGACATCCATGGAGTAACTGTACTTCCTGAGCAAAGCTGACTGCTTGTTAGTTTGTCAAATATAAGACCAAGATGTTTTCTGCAGGAAAAAGGCATCAGATATACAGATACTTAACCGGGTCTAGGATGAGTTGAGTGTGGCTACATGGTGTTCTAAATCTGTCACAAAAAGAAACACCTTTAGGAACCAATGAATATGACTGGGTTTTAGCCCACAGCAGCAAATTAACAAAACCCTGCTGCTATCTGTTTTGTGAGCAGCAGTTGGGTCACTCAGCCAAGTCACAGGGACTTCTCCCTGCTCTGAACTCTGATTTTAATGGCTACCCAATTAATAATGTCCACTGCCTACTTTAGGGTCTCCCTCACACTGCGGTAAACCAAGCTTAATTTTTTCACTGTCACTGCTTTAGTCTCCAGGGACTACCCCCCAGCCCAACCATCCTGGTTCTCCCATAATAAAGCCTGCTGATGCAGGCGTGTGTGCACTAACCCCACTGCCCTGCAGCATACATTTTATATGCAGACTATTATATATGAAAGATATACAATATACTAATAAAACATTTTACCTCTACAAGTCAACGTTGTTTTAACTGATGATGTATGTAATATGGTAGTATTTAGATCAGGGCAATCAAAAATAAAAAACAGCATTTGGAAAATTGCCCAGAATAACTTCAATGTTAAAATACAGTACAGATCACCTTGTCTATAGATCAGTTGTGATTGTACTATTTTGTATGCTAATTGGTGTGTTTGTTAATATGTTTTTGTACTTTTATTTTAAAAAAATACAGTACAGAAGTGCATTTTAACACTGCTCTAGCAGTATTCGCTTTATGTGCATAAAAATCACCTGAGGGTGAGCTGATCTTGCTAACAGGAAAGTTCTAGTTTACTGTGTGTGGAAGGAATCTGGGACGATGATGCAGTTTTGAATGTGTGAGAGGGATACAGGGTCAGTTCCATGAAACTCCTATAAGAGACTGAAATGGTGACCTTCATTTACACTGCTAAAGCTAGTGAAATAAACTTTCAGTTAACTGTATTTCCCCCATTTGTACACGAATGGATTAGTTCTAGCACGTATTTTGTAATAAAGGTACTTCCATAAAACAGAAGGAAAAGTCAAGCCCATAACAAAAAAGTACATCTAATAACTTCTATCCTAAAAATGAAAACATTTGAAAAATTAAGCTAAATTAAAAAAAAAAACAAAACAAAACAAGAAAAGAAGGCCACGTCTCCTGCCCACAAGTCCCTGCCTACCCAGTGGATGTCAGGATGCAGGAAGGATTAAAAACCGCAGACTCCCGGAAGTCACAGTATGGATTCGGACAAGGTTTCTTAACTGGAAGCTGCCGCAAAGGTCATCCAGACTTCCTACTACAACAAACGCGGGCGGCTGCGGGGGCTGCACAGTGTGCGCTGTTCCAAGCAGCACATGATGGACAGAGAAACACCGTGTCCTCTACAAAAATACGGGAGCTTCACTTACGACTCAAAGTTTTACAAGACCTTTGACAAGATACCATCGGAACACTTTCCCAGTAAACCTGCTTTCTGGGAAAGTCTAAGCGTAACGGCAGCGCCGAGCTCTCTGAGGGCAGCGCGGCAGTCCCGCTCCATTTCGGGGAGCAAGTTTTCCGGTCCTGCGTCCCCCGGGGGCCGCCTCTCGGCCTGGTCCGCGAGCGGTGGACGGCCTCCCTAGCAGGAGCGAAGGTACCCGAGGATACCTGCTCGCCCACCTCGAGGCCGGCCACGACCTACCTGAAACGGCCGCGAGCCCGGCGCCTACTTCCTGTTTACGCGGCACCTCCCCGGGCGACGCCGGGCGCAGTCTGCGCACGCGCCGACTCTAGGCCAGGCAAGGAAGGGAAAGCCGATGCTATCGCCCCGGGAGGGGTGGGCAGACGATGGCCAAACACAGCCCTAATTCAGTTCAGGTTATCGGAACTACGGCAGCCACTTCAGACGCGGAGTAAGGGCACTCGGCAAATCTAGCTGTCGGTATTATTGACTTGTGACACCAATATGGAACTTATGTCGTTTGTTTCAGGGCATCAGAAGCCGACTTTTTAGAGCAGCATCCAGGAGTCTAGAGTAGAAAGTGGGCGGCTGCTGCGTGGGACTTAGAGATCAACAGGGGAGGGAGAGCACCGGTAAAGGCACACCCTCAGACACACTTACCGGGCCCCTCAGTGTCAGCGCGGCACTTCTCCTGGGGGAAGAAGGGCAAAATCGTGGTCCACAGAGAGAAAAAGAGGGAGTGGACGAGGCCACAGTACTCACTGGAGTCACCGGAAGTAATGACGAGCCGAGGATCACGTGATCGGCGCCATGACAGTTACCGAGGCAACAGGAAGCTAGGCGGGCGCCCAGCGGGGGTCACGTGGTCGGCGCCATGACAGCTAGCGAGGCGGTAGGCTGTCAGGCTGGCTCTATGGTCACGTGATTGACGCCATGACAGCTGTCGAGGCGGCAGTGAGCGACGGCGCGTCGCCGCCCCTTGGAACGCTCTGTTCAGCAGTCTTCTGTCGCGGCTGCTCCCCGGCCCTCCCACCTGAGCTTCGGTGGCGTCCCCAGAGAGGCAGGGCAGAGGCGCCGGTGCGCCGCGCGCAGGGAGGCTGCACAGTGGCATGGCGGCCGGGCAGCACGGGGCGGCCTCGCCCTAGGCGGGGCGGGGCCTGGGGGCGGCCGCTCTGGAGCCTCAAAGTTTGGCTGTGGCGGCAAATGGGCTTGGGCGGCTCCTGGGCGGACGGCGGCGGCGGCGGCCGTGGCGGTTGCTCCTGGCCCCATTAATGTCGGGGCCCGGCCCGGGGAGGATGGCGCCCTAGAGCCCGGGCTCGCTGTGGCCGGGGCGGGAGGGCCGGGGCGGGCGCCGGCCATGTCGGAGGGGACCCGCAGTCTGCTGCAGCGCTGGGGCGCCAGCTTTAGGAGAGGCGCCGACTTCGACTCCTGGGGCCAGCTGGTGGAGGCGATAGACGAGTATCAGATGTGAGTGACAGCCTGGCCTCCGTCGTGTCTCATCGGGGTGGGGTCCCGGTCCCCGAGCCTGGCTGGGGACGCCGGGCGGCAGGGGCAGCACGGGGAAGGTCCATTCAACAGGTGGCCCCTCTTCTGAGCCTGCCTGGAGTCTCACGGTGCTGCGCTGCCCAGTCAGTTTGCTTTCCCCCGCGTCTCTCACGTTGCCACCCGGCGATCTCCTTGGATCTTTGCGGGATACTTTGCGTTCCCCACCCACGTCCCAGGGGCGAGTGGTTTCACTGTGCCTTCTCCGCGTAGAGGAGAGGGGGGAACTGGATGCAGTTCCGGGGAGGGGGCTTCCAGGAGACTGCGAGGGCCGGGATGCTTGGCCTGCCAAGAGGAGGGCACCCTCTTGCTCCTTCTCCACCCCTTTCTGGGGAGCATTTTCACAATTCCTCCTCGATTTCGTTTCGGTTTCTGGGACTGTTATTTGCTAGGCTGGGTCCCACCCACCCCCTCGCTTGGCTGCTCTGGGTGGAGTCGCGCAGGATGTGAAATGAGAAGAGCAAAATGTGAATTAATAGAGAACGCACGGGAGCCCCCCCCCTGCAGGGGGGTGCCTGGTCCTCTTCCTGTGTAGTGTGCAGCCTCGGGGTACTGTGAGTGCCAGTTTCCTTTCTCAGCCTAAGTCTGATTTTTTCTGGCTTCCTCTCCGAAACTTAAGGGTTGGTTTTTAAAAGACTAGATTTATGTACAAATAAAAATCTTGCCTCGTTTCTTGGACATATTACTGAACGTGAGAACTGCCTACAAAAATGCTATTGTTTGCAAACTGTTGCCATTAATTACTTGTTGGTTTAAAGTAAGATACAGTTTGAGGTTTCTGAGTTTGAAACCATGTGTGGGCAAAATCTGCCCTCCACCCCGTGACTTCTGGAAAAAGCACGGAATTGGTACTTGGAAAATCAAAACTCCAGTTCCCTCCCCCAGTAGTAATTTGTTTTTATTTGACCATTAAGTTAGATGTGTAGATGTTCTTTACCCCATTGTACTGACTTTGAATTGCCAGTATTTTCAAAAAATTTGAGAACAATTGTGCTCTGGGTCATTTCTCTGTGCCTAACAGCTACTGCCATTTATTGTGCACTTCCACATGATTTCGTTTGAGAGTGTAATTATTCTCACTTTACAAAATAAGGACACTGAAGCCCATGTTGAATGTGATACTCAGGGTCACAAAATGATACCACTGAAATCTGGGATTTAGTTTCCCTCCAAATCCTGTCTGCTCAAATACATAAGTGCTTAAGGTGTTTTATCTGACAAAGTATCAATAGAGTAATTCTATAAATAAATCAAATTTCAAGATTCCTTCAATGCAAGGAAACATACCCTCCACACTATAGCCAGTTAGTGGCCCTGTGTCCTCATTGCATGTGTTAATGAAAACCGATGGAAATACAAAGCCACCTCTTGCTAGGATGTGGGACCCAGCAGCTGTCAGCACTGGGCAACAGACCGCCTAGTGGAAAGTGAAGAACACCATGTCTAATTGAAATTACAAAGGAAAATTGAGTCTGCAAGCTGTTAAGTTGGAATTTCTGGAAGCATCTGAATGAGGGTAATGGCACACATACCAATCTCTTGTGAAGTCTCAATGCTAACCTTTGAATTTCATGATTCGGGGTAGTTCCCCAATTATTATAAAAAAGCATTACATTTCAATAGAATACACAATAATTGGCTTAACTTTTATAAACATACAGGCTACACATAACATGAAGTTGAGTGTACAATTTTTTAATAATCTGGGAGATGAAGGCGAATTGCCACTCTATTTGAAAGAGCTATTCGGAGGAAAGGCAGCAGCCAGGACCAACTGGAAATCACTGGAATGATGTGAACAGTTAGTGACAGGAGTTTGCAGTGACCGTATATGGAGGATGAACAAGGAGGACCTTCATAAGATGGAGATTTCTAACCGAGTGGGTGTATTGTCTTTTTGCTCATAACATCTCAGAGCCGTGCCATCAACATGTAAGGATACTATAGCTTCCACAGTTTCACCACTGAGCAAGTGAGGACTGGGGACTGAAGAAAAAAACCGATTTCTGCCCTCCAGGCACCTGAGTTTAATGGAACATTTCAAACTAACAGCTATTGCAGTACCTGAAGTCTGAAAAATAAACGTTCCATATTCCTTGCTGTTTCAGGAAGCATTGCTCCTATCTTAGGGCTTTTGTATTTTTTCTGAAACATTCTTCCCTCCATTATCTGCCTGGGTCACTTCAGGTCTGTGTCCAAATATCATTTTTTTCAATGAGGTCCTCTCTGGCCACACTTTAAAATTGCCCAGCCTCCTGTCCATCTCTGCCTCTACCTCAGTCTAGTACATCCCTTCCATGCTGCTTCATTTGTTTACTAAGGTGTCTGACAATTTGAAACACACTGTGACTCTCTGTCCCCTCTACTGGAATGTAAGCTCTTGGAGGGCAGAGTGGGAGGGTGTCTGTTCTATCCTCTGCTCTCCAGAGCAGTGCTGGCCTGTTGGCACATGATGGTTTCTTTAGGTGTTATAAAATTATTATATTCAGTTTGACTGGATGATTTCAGGGGTGTGCTGTGAAAGCATGAAGGAACTGATGCCAAAGTGCTATTGAAACATTTAAAAAGATTGTGTTAAATTAAATTGTTGCCCAGAATACACACGACCAGTTACAAATATCTCCATTTGGCAGGCCACCTTTTGCAGTTGCCTTATGCTGCTCCTTGCCGAGAGTGCAGTCAGGCATTTCACTGAGTGGGTCCTGACATATTTCAGTAGCCTGTGGATGCTCAGTGAATACTTGTTAGATGCATGGGTGGCTTTGAAGACTGGGTAGCACCTGCTTTTAGATATCTTTACAGTGCGGTATAGCTGTGCTGCTTTCAGTGTGGTTCCTGGATTGGAGCTGGTCTACAACAAGATAAAGACATGCAACCAAACATTTTGAAACTTTGTAGCAACTTGACATTATGTTATTTTCTAAATTGTATCTTCAAAGTGTATTATCCTGGAACAGATTGGGAAGAAAACCTTGTCCTTCACTGCAGTCTGAGAAGTGCTGACTTCTGTGTCCGTGTGGGTTTCCAACAGTGACATGTTGATGTGCTTGAAGTGTTGAAAACTATCCCCTGTCCTGGACATGTTGGCACATACCTTTAGTCCCAGCACTCAGGAGGTTGAGACAGAAGGGCCTCCCATGAGTTTGAGGGCAGCCTGGGCTACATAGTGAGTCTAAAGCCAGCCTGAACTACATAGTGAGACCCTGTCAGAATACCAGAAAAACCCCAAACAAAAACCCCACCCAAAACAAAAACAGCTTCCCCCTTGAGCATAGTCCCCTTGTAGGCATCTTTGTAGGGTGACAGGAACCTCCAGAGAAGAATATTGGACAAGTTTCTCACCTTTTATTTACTTGTCTGATAGCCAGACGAGGTAAATTTTCCTTCGGGAGACAAAATCAGGTCTCACTTTGCCTTGAAATGGTGTGGTCTTTTGTGGATTTAGAATTTTTTTTTTCCAAGATGTAATTTTTTTTAAACTATTGTATCAAGGTAAATTTTTTTTTTTCGATACTGGAAATCAAACTCAGGACTTTGGGCTTGCCAAGCAAGGCACTGTGCCACTGAGCTATATCCCTGGCTCTAAGGTATAATTTTTATATGACATTTATCCATTTTACATGAATAATTTAATGATTTTTTAAAGATAATTTACCTAGTTGTATAAGTATTGGCAAAATCCAGTTTCAGAAGATTTCCTCTGTGAGCACTCCCTATGTTCACGGTAGCCCCAGGTGGCTACTTAACTACATTCTGTCTCTGTACTTTTGACTTCTGGACATTTTGTATAATTTGAATTACCTAATAATACATGATCTTTTGCATCTGGCCTCTTCCAGTTACAATGTTTTTAAGGTTCACCTACATTATAGCATGTGTCAGTACTTTCTCTCTTTTTCATTGCTGAATACTATTACTTTTTATGGAGCCAGCACATTTGGTACATGCATTCATGTTGCTGTACATCTGGAGTTTTGATTATATCAGTAATACTACCCTGAGCCTTGACATAGAATTCTTTATGTGGACACATGTTTTTCTTTCTTTTGGTAGGTTTTTGTAAGTAGAATTGCTAGATCATATATAAGTAGGTCATACATTAATTTTTTTAAAGGAAACTGCCAAATAGTCAAAATTGGGTGTGGCATTCTATATTTCTCCCAGCTGTGCGTGAGGGTCCCTTTCTGTCCATGTGGCTGACGTGTTAGTGTCTTTATCATGGGCGTTCTAAGTAAGTTCATAGTGTGCCTCACTGTAGTTTTAATTTACATTTCTCTTAACGACTAATGACACCAAGTAGCTTTTTATATGCAGAAGAAACTGTAAATCTTATTTGTGAAGTGTCTTTTCCTATCTTTTGCCTATTTTAATTGGATCATCTTCCACTTGTTGAGTTGTAAGGGCCCTTTTATATTCTGAATAGAGATCCTTTATTTTTGCAACCTCTCTCACTGCCTAACTTTTGCAAATAGGATCTGTTTGAATTAGCATGCTTTCTGCTGATTAGTGTTTGGGCAGAAGATTAGAGGTCTACTTTTTCTTCTAGCACTAACTCTGCTTAGGTTGATAACCACCATTAACAAATTATGTGTAGAAACTGCCATACCACAAATTCCCTTGAGCTCATGGATGTAGGGTAAACATTGCTAAAGATGTAGGTGAATGGGTCCCAACGGAGCACCCCAGGTGGAGCTCAGCAAGAGTTACAAAACAAAGTCCAGAACAAGGACAATGGCTGCATTTGTTTCTTATATGACATTTATAAAACGTGAATCTATGAAATTCTAGGGAAAATATCACGAGGTTTTCAGCTTTGGGAGAAAAGATATTAATGGATGGAAGCAGCTTAATATGTAACATGATGACACTATCCTGGTGAAAGTTAGGAGTTTTTGGTAGGAATTTTTTGCATTATGATAAGGGATACAGACATTCCATGAATTGGGTAGCAGTGATCAAGGATAACGCCTGACCCTTAAGGATGTGATTTTTGAGGGGCTGGGGATTTAGCTCAGTGGTGGAGCACCTACCTGGCAAGCAAGAGGTCCTGAGTTCAATTCCCCCTCCCCACCAAAAGAAAAAAAAAAGGATATGATTTTTGGAAACATGGTAAAATATCCAGTTAAATTGTGACCTTTTCTATCCTGATAGCAAAGATCACACTTGCTACCCTTTGTTCCCATTGCCCACCCAGAATAATATACTTTTATTTTTAAATTATTTTGCCAGTTTTTCCTCCCTGTAATTTTTTATTGAGATAAGTATCATATAACAGAAAACTCAGTTTTAAATAGGCAGTTCGGTTCATTTTAGGATATTCATGGTGTGCGCAACCATCCTCACTTCTAATTCCTAAATGTTCCATCATCCCGAAAGGAAACCCTATACCTAGTATTAGTCACTCCAAACTCCCCCCTTTGTGAGCAACCACTGATGTGCTTTCTACATTTGGACTGACCTGTTCTGGGCACTTCATGTAAATGGAGTCATATGCAATCTTTTGCATCTGGCTTCTTTAATTTGACATAATGTTTTTGAAGTTTATATTGTAGCATGTTACCTGAATTTCATTCATATTGTGATTATATAATATTCCATTGAATAGACATAGCACGTGTTGTTTACCATTCATCAGGTGGAGGACCTCTGGCTGTTACAAATAATGCTCCTGTAAGCATTTGTGTACAGGTTTTTTTTGCATGAATGTATTTTCCATTCTCTGAGTTATATACTTAAGACTTTGATTTTGCAGTGGGTTGTAGTGGCTTTTATTATCATCAGCAGTGTATGAGGGTTCTGTCATTACTTTTCTCATGTTGCTGGGGCAAAATACTGGACACCCAAAATTAAGGAAGCAAAGGTTTATTTATAAGCTCACAGTTTGTGGAGGTTTCAGTCTGTAATCAGCTGGCTCCAAGGCACGGTGGCAGGGCAAAGGAGCAACTGTTCAAGGTGGTAAAAGACAGTAAAAGCAACAAGAGCAAAAGTGGGGAAGAGTTAGCCTCTTTTCCTCCCTTATATTGTAAGCTGGCCTCCCATCTTGTGGTGAGTGTAGCACTCAGACCATCTCAGTGCCCTCCTCTTGCACAGGCTTAGGATGTTTACAAAGTGAGGACCCCGGCCCCCTGCTTAGTCACTTAAATTTCTAAACTTCTTAAGTTGACACAATGAATAGCATCCTTAGGGCTAAGGGATGTCCTCTACACACTAGGATGTAGAACTACTGAGTTACTTAGTTAAGTTTATAGACTTCTCAAGTTGACACAGTCTATCAACCATAACAGTTTCCAATTTTTTTCATTTTCACCATCTATTATTTTCTCCTCTCTGTTTTAGTTTTAAAAGTGTATCTACCATGTGGTTGTGAGGTGGTATCTCATAGTTTTGATACACATTTCTCAAATGACTAATGGTGTAGCCAGAGTTTGTAAAGGAAACTATTTAATACAGGACACCTAATTTATAGGATTATTTTATAATATTCACCCAAAAAGTCAAATGCAGAAGAGTATGGGAGATCTCTCCATACCCTACAGACCCAAAGAACCCAGCTGAGGGCCTGGATTCCATGGCAATGTCCTGCACGAGTCCAACTGGAGGCCTAGAACCCATGACCATGACTCATGCAAGCCTGTATCAAGCATCTGAACTGGGAAGGCCCAAAGGTCAGTGGTTGGGAGCTAAGAATGTCTGCACCAGTGGGATGAAGGATCTGTGCTAGCAGGCTGAGGGATCTGCACCAGAGCCAGGAAGTGATGCTCAAGGTAAGGACCAGAGCTCCCTCAAAAAGTACCGTAGTCATCCTCAGTGACAGCGAAGATCCGAGCACCTTCCATGATGAGAACAGTGAGTTCTTATCAGGAAAGCAGCAGCCAGCACAGCAAGCATCTGCAAGAGGATCAGTAGCACACCATCTTCCCTCTCGGAGCCAGGAACCAATTCCCAAAGTAAGGACCAGAGCTCCCCCAAAGTGAACCATGGCCATCCTCAGTGACGAGGTGCCAAAATTCTCTGATGATGAGGACAGCTGAGTTCAATCAGGAAAACCAGTGTCACAGTCTTCTCCAGGAGAATCAACAGCGTACCTCCTCCCCTCCAGTTCTTTTATGCTGTTGGCAACAGTCCTGAGGTGGGCCTTCCACCCCATGCACCAAGCTGATTCAGTTTACCGCAACTAAGGATGTTGAGTATCTTCTCATGTGCATATTGGACATTTTCGTACATCTTTGGAGACATGTTTATTCAAATTTTTGCCAAAATTGGGTGTTTGTCGATTATCTGTAGAAGTCTTTGTATTGATTATTTGTAAGAGTCCTTTGGTTTTTGTTGCCTTAGAAATAGCTTTGGAGCCTCACCAATGAACTTGGATTAATAACATATATCCCTGCTTTAAAACTCATCTGAGCTGGGTGTGGTGGTAAATGCCTGAATCCCAGCACTCAGGAGGATTGCCATAAATTTGAGGAGAGCCTGGACTACATAGTGAGTTCAAGGCCAGCCTGAACTACAAAGTGAGACCCTGTCTAAAAAAGAAAAAACAAAACAAAACTCATTCAAGGCTTATCTGCTTTTTTAAAGTGTAATGATAATTGGGCAAGTAAATATTTCTGTTTCTGATTAATGCAGAACTTTCTAATTTTCAGAAAAGTTTTCAGAAGTACATTTTGATGAGTATCATCACTTTGTTGGGGCTATAATTTGGGTTTGGACTAATTAAAAGATGAATGATGGTTAAAATTCTTCTGGTTGATACTGTTAATGGTGCTCACTGGCAGTGGTTGAGCAGAATCTGGACAACTACTTACGTACTGGCTAGTTACAGAAGAAATTCGTACATGCTAGAGAGAGTTGGATTAGATGCCCTTTGAGATTCCTTTCAGCTCTGCGATTGTTTTTACTACCCAGAGCTAAAGTCTACCCCAGTGAAATGGTATGAAAAGTACTCGATCTTACTTTCATCACAGTTGTGTAAAGAGTTAGATTCTAATGGTAATGTAGATTAATACTTTGAAAACAGAACAAAGTATTGCTGTGCCTTACTATCTTTAAAAGATTTCATTTTTTTTTTTACCTTGTTGCAGTTGAGATAGTTTGCTTTCTTTCAATTCTAAAGAATGTTTTTTTCTTATAGATTAGCAAGACATCTACAAAAAGAGGCCCAAGCTCAACACAATAATTCTGAATTCACAGAAGAACAAAAGGTACCACAAAATAATCTCTAGATATAGCCAATTCCTTTTTGTGTGTGTGTGGAATTTTTTTGGCTTTTCTATATAAAGGATCGTGTCACATGCAATTAATGAAAATTTGACTTCTTCCATGTATCCCTTTTATTTAAGGTTGCTCTGGCTAAATTTTTAAAATTTATTTTAAAAATAAAAGGAAAACATTAACAGACAGACATCCATTTATAAAATAGCATAAGAATAATACAAACAATACAGAGTTACAGACAAAGTAGTAGGAAATTAAAAATGGTTGTATTATGTATTGATATTTTCAAAGTGGTTTCTCAGGAGAACAGAGACATGTAAGATTGATCAAATAATTAATGATTAACTATTCCTTTCAGTAAAACAATAGAAGTCAGTAGTCCATTGGAAAGGGTTCCATCAGTTATGCAAAAATAAACCAAAAATAATGTTACAAATAAGTCAAAACAGAACAAACAAAAGTAACCATACTGGCTATGCTTAGTCTAACATTAAGTGCTTGTTTGGAGATACCATGTAACTTACCAGTTAATGAATTTCTCTGCTCAGCCATGGAGGGTTTGCTTAACTCTAATGGAGACCACCCTCTCAGGGAGAGGAGGGGGCCCAGAGTGTGAGCACAGCCAGTCTCAGGAAAACAGGATTGTGAATAATCATCCCACCTCAACACTGACTGACCCTGAGCTTTCAAAACTTGTATCTACTATCTACTTTCTCTCAAAACCAGCGCCACCAATAGCACAAACCAGATCAAACAAACCCATAAAATCACTAAAAAAAAATGAGTTCAAGTCAAGAATTTGCCTCACAAATCTATCAGCAAAATCAGTGTACAAAGTTGCAAAATGTTTTGGTGGTGTTTTCTCTTTGAACTGGAACTTGTGTGTGTCAGATTGATTCCCTGAACTCATTAGAGACTGTGGAAAATGAGATACATTAAAGAAGCCATTCAAACAGAGAAAAGAATTTCTCTTAGTTCATTAAAAAGAAAGGTTTGTGCAAATATTGTTTGGACAATTAAATGCCTATATCTTGTACTTTGAGTAACTAAAGGTAACGATATGTAGTGTACTAACCATTGTTACCTTCCTATTATCTTGTTTTGAAATTCTGGAGTTTTTTCTCTTTAAAAAAAATGCGAGAAGTGGGAGGAAACATTTCCCATTTCATCCCAGCTCCAGCTAGCTTAGGTTAAGTCAGCCTTTCATCAGGTACAGAGTGAAAAAAATGTCTTAGTCTATCGTGTATCTCAAGCCTACACAAATTTATTTAGCCTGCAGACATTGTTCATTGACTCTGAGTTAACAGGAGTTTGGAAAGAAAGAGCCTCCAAAGATTAGAATTAGCCATATTTCTTGTCCAAATTAGTATATTTACATTTTAAAAATATTTAGATTGTACTTCAAGTTACATCAGTTGTGTTTCTAAAAAATTCGTGTTGTACAATGTAAAATGATATTTTTCTTTTCCCTTAATAATTGCTAATATCCACAGTAGTTTTAGGAGATTTGGAATTTTAGCCCTGGAAAAATAATGATCATGGATAAAGCAGCTGATTTGTTGAAGGAAGGGAACAGGCTGTCGCAGTGATGGTGAACCTTTTAGAGAACAAGCGCCCAGACTACAGCTCACTTACTGCAAAGTGCCAACATTGCAATTAAACCTGAATACTGAGTTTTAGTTTGGAAAAATAACTGTTGTCCAATGCTTGGCTGTTGTCCAGTGTGACTTGGGTCGTGTGTCCGCAGAGGCTTCTGTGTGCTTGCCATGGTGTACGTGCCATAGATTCGCCACCATTGGACTTTTCACTTGATCACCTCTGTGAGATTTGTGAGTCTTTCTAGGAATTGATCAGCTGGTGTCACAGATTTGGGACTTAAAATGCCTGAATTTTGGTGAATAGAATCAAAGTAGATAAATAGGGGCTGGGGATATAGCTCAGTGGAATAAGCGCTTGCCTAGCAAGTGCAGGGTCCTGTGTTCGATCCCCAGTACCACCAAAAAAAAAAAAAAAAAAGTAGATAAATAGTTGATAGGCGTGTTATGAATATAGAAACAGTGAAAACTTAAGGAACTTTAAAAAATTTTATTGACCTCATATTTTATTCACCTGTTTGCCATGAGTTACTTGGGTGTTTTATTGCCAGTATCTGTTGCTTAGGAACAAGACTTGTGAGCCATAAGACCCTAAGTAGAAAGTGGTTTGGGCACTTCCGGGAAGATGGCGACTGGGTAGGCAGCAGAGAGAGAACCTCCCAGAGGATTACCACCCAAACAATGAAATATAGCAATATGAAGACAAATGAGGACTTCCGGGAAGAAGACGACCAGCCGAGAGAGCGAGGGCAGAGGGAAGAATGGCTTCAGCTCCTGAACCCAACAGAGAACGCGCTACTGGGACAAACTGCGCCAAACCGGGTAGCGCTCCGGGATCCCGCTCAGAACCCCACCCCCGCAGTCAGCGCTGCGCGAACTGGAGCAACAACGACCGGCCGGCGCGATTTCTGAGTCGGGGAAAAGCTCCATCCAGGGAAAAACATCTGAACAGCACTCCTGTTTGCACGATCACAGGGTGAGTTAAGTGCGCGCTCTAACTGGTTTTTCCTGAATCGGGAAGAAGTTCAGCCCAGCGAGAGACATCAAAGCAGCTTTAAGGACTGCGGGATCTCCCGGGTGGGAAGACCTACTTAGGCGCCCCAACGGGTTTTGAGAGGGGGGAAGGAGCTCCACCCAGGGAGGAACACCTGAGTGGCCTATCTGCAAGAATCCTGGGGTGGCGAACTGTTTATTCGCCCCTGCCAGGTCTTGGGGTAGGGAGTA